>APFE030293210.1:2902-24004 GCA_000404065.3 Pinus taeda | reverse complement strand
GGTAGCAAAAAAACACAAAAAAACCTTTTTTTTTGAGGTAGAAAAAAAACACCTAATTTTAAAAAGTGGTTATTCATAATACACCTTAAAACACCTGAATTTAAAAAGTGGTTATTCATAATATACATTTTTTTTAGAGTATATTTTTGACACTTTAAAATTTTAAATTTTCTTATGTAACAATTTTTTTTTTAAATGTTAGTGATTTTCTTGAAAAGTATTGATGCAACATTAACACATTTTTTTTAAATGTTAGTGATTTTCATGCTGATTTTGAAAAGTATTGATGCAACATTAACACATTTTTTAGAGGATTTATTTTTTACACTTTAATTTTTTTATGTATAAGTTTGAATATTTTTTTTAAATGTTAGTGATTTTCATACTGATTTGAAAAGCATTGATGCAACATCAACCCATTTCATTTAGAGAGCTTACTTTTCAATCAACCCATTTCATTTAGAGAGCTTACTTTTCACTTTCAATTTTTAATATATTAAGTATGGATAATTTTTTTTAAATGTTGTTGATTTTTGATGTTGGTAATAAGCCATAAAAATAAAAATAAAAACATGAGACAAAAATCAAATATAAAAAATAAATTAATAAAACCATAAAAAATATAAAAATAAAGTAAATATGGTAAAAAAATAAAAATAATAAATAATAATAAATAAAAAGTAATAAAACATTAAAAAAACATGAAAAAAAATCAAATATTAAAAGCATATTAATAACTGACAGAAAAACTATAAAAATGTAAAAATAAAATAAAAATTAACCTATAAATTTAAAAATTTAAGCAATAAATTAAAAAAATTAAAAAAATTAGAAATTATGAAAAAAGAAAATATAAAAAAAAAAATAATTCAATCGAAAAAACACAATAAAGTAAAAAATTAAAACATCCACGCATAATTAAAACATAAAAATAAATAATGATTTTTTTTAAATTAAAATTAATTTTAAAATAAAAATTAAATTAAAATATAAAAGGAAACATTAAAGATTAAAAATTTAAAAAAACAAATAAAACAATTGAAATTAAAAATAAAAATAAATTTGAAAAAAATTGGCCAGGGCTACCTAGCGGCGATTCTCGGTGGCCAGGGTGATTCTGAGAATCGACCTAGGTCACCGTTGGCCCTGCACGGACTTGGGTCTAGCCAAGGTGGGTGTTGTGCAGCACCACCCCAGCAAGGCCTGAGGCCTCGAGACGCTTTTTGGCCAAGATCGAGCCTAGTGATAGCTGCTCAGGGCCATGGGGCCTTTGGACTGGCATGGAAGGCCACTATGCGGCACCGCCCCGACCAAGCCCAAGACCCGCGACCCTGGGCGACCAAAGTCGAGCTTGACCATCGCTGCCCATGACCGCGGGGCGACGCCGTGCCAACCAAGTCCTAAGGACCCATGGCCTAGGTGATAATGGTCGAGGGCAACCTAGGTCAATTCCTGGAATTGACCTAGGCTTCCCTTGGGCCATATTTTTTCGATTATTTTATTTTATTTTTAATTTAAATTGTTTTAAATTAATTTTTTAGTTTATACTTATTTTTTGTTATTTTTTTGGTAATTTTTTTAATATTATTTTATTTTACTCTATTAAAATTAATTTATTTATTATTTTGTATTTTCATTTTATTTTTTAAATTGTTTAAATAATTAAATATTAAAATTAAAATTATTTTTTCTTTTTTATTTATTTATTATTTTTTTTTAATTTAAAAAATAATTATTTTTTTCATTATTTATTTCTTTAATTTTTGTTGAAATTATTCCCCGTTTTTTTTTAATTATTATGTCCCTTTTTTCATATATATAGAATATATATATATATATATATATATATAGATATTTTGGCAAGTGTTTATTTTTTTTATGTTTTATCAATTGTTATAAATTTTCTTAAAATTTTTGTGTGTTATTATTGTTTTTTGTCAATGTTTGATTTTTTTTCTTTTTTGTATTTTATTTTATTTTATTTATATATTTATTTCTTTCTTTCTTTTTTTCCTTTATTTGTATTTTTGTTCTCTAGGGTCCGTGTTATGTTCAATTAGCAACTCAATCCCATTACGTGCAATTTGATAGTTGATTTTAAAATTTTCATTCTAATGAATAGAGTTTGCCCCACAATGTGTCAATTTCATGGTTGGTCTTTAAGTTTTCTTTACAATCGGTCAAGTTCACCAACATTGCGTGTCAATTTGATGATTGATTTTTTATTTTCTTTTGCAATATATCAAGTTGTCTCAGGCTAAGATTTTAAAATCGCTATACATTTAACATTTAAAAAATAAATTACTCTTGGTATACTAACTCTTTCATTCAGGTGTTCATTTTTTAAGTTTTTTTAGTCATAATTTTTTTACATAATGTCATGCTTGAAATATTTTGAAAACTTAAGGGTTTTTTTTATAGTCATAATCTTTGGTTTTAATTCCATGGTTGAAAATTGTCAAGATTTTAATGTTTTTCTAAGTCATGATATTTTATTTTTAATGCTATGGTTGAAAACAATTATAAGTATTTTTTCTTTAGCACCATGACTATAAATTGTTGGAATTTTAATGTTTTCAAAGACGTGATATTTTATCTTTAATGTCATGATTGAAAATGTTGGAAATTTAAAGTTTTCGGAGTCATGATATTTGATGTTTTTCATCATTATTAAAAAATGTTGGAAAAAAAACAACGTTATTCCAGAATCAAACTTTTTGTTTTCACAGTGTCCTTTGCACAAAAAAAAGTGGTTTTTACAACCATTTTTAAAAAATGTTGAAAATTTACTTCAAAAAAAATAAATTTTATTCCAAGATCAACACTTTTCGTTTTCAACCTATTTTTCATGTTTCATGGGGGTTTTTTTAGCTAGAGTTCTCATTTTGAGGCAATAGTTCTCGTTTGATTGGTAACTTTGGTCACCACAGAATGAACACCTTCTCTACAGATTCTAATGGCGAGGATGGGGAAATACATGGGGAGGGGAGATATCCCCTCCTAGAGAAGTATAGGGGCATGAGAGTCAAGCTCATGAGGAGCAATTGCGACAACTAGCGAAGCAGGTTGGGGAGTCAAAGGAACCCCAACATTGGGGGCATAGTGGCAAAACTGATTTCGGGGACAATGTATGCCAAGAGAAATCAAGAAACCCATATTTGTAATTCCTAACAACAAATTGGAAATGTATTAGAAGTTTATGAAAGGTCATGCCTTGATCTATAAGTTCATTGGTAAATGGTAATCTGAATGAGACCTGGTAAAATGGATATAGTTAAAATGGTAGCCAAAAGGACATATAGATCAGAAGCTAGGTGCTCGAGGGTTCTTCACAGTGATCTTCACTAGCCTCGAAGATAAGGAAATGATCTTCGAGAAAAGACCCTATTTATACTACAATGTGGGACTCTTCATGCCACATTGGGAGGAAACCTACAACCCAAATTAGGAGAAATTCAAGACCACCCTGGTTTGGGTTTGATTATTTGGACTCCTGGTGGATTTTTAGGATCCAAATATACTGGAAGGTATAGGAAATTTTATTAGGAGTTTTGTTAAAGTGACAGACTCAACAAGGAGAGGAAGGTATACCTCATATGCACAAATTTGTGTGTATATGAACATTACAGAACCTCTCCCAGAATTCATAGAGTTGGAATATCAGGATGAGGTATGGAAATAACCACTGGATTATGAACACATCGCTTTTTGATGTAGATGGTGCCATGAATATGGAAACCTTTACAAGGAATTCCCTCTAAATCGAGTAGAGACAATGAACTTGTCAAAAGCCAAATATCCAACAAAAGATCGGGAGGACACCGAAGGTTTTCAAGATGTTCAAAAAAATAAAAGGAATGCAAAATCCCCCCCAACGTCGATGCACCCACAACAGAAGAAAGGGTTGAACCAAAGCAATCACTTTGAAACCCTAGTAGAGGACGAGTAGAGTATCAATGAATTGAGTGGCCCAACCAAACTGAAAATTGTAAGACTCATCCCAAGGGTGAACAAAAACCTAAGAGAAAATTTGAAGAGGAACCCCATGAGAAAGAAGCCCAGGTAACGCAAGCGAAACAAGCGAATATGGAAATAGATTGATAAATAAATGGAGGCACTTGGATGAACGATTTATCCCTAAAGAGAAAAAGAAATTATATCGCGAGACCTTTTAGTGATTCCAAGCCAAACAAGGACCCATAGCAAACAATTAGTGAGATCATTTGGGATCTCAGTAAGGACGGGGAACATAATCAACTATAGTAGGGAAAGGAGGCAAGAAAAGAGGATGCAGTAACTTGCAAGAATACATAGAGATTGTGGGTAACTTGCTAGTTAATTCGGGAAGGGTGGTACCACTGCTTGGAATTTTCTAGCATCTTAATAAACCTTGTTGAATTGAGGCTTCTGTGATCCATATAAAATTTATGATAGATTTTTCGGCGTAAATCACATGATATTTCATTTGCCGACGCATTTCAAACCAACCAATGTGGTTCATCGTCACGATAAGTTGAAGAATCAGATCAAGCATTGCATGTTAAATACTCCTAGCAGAACCTCCAACGACTATAATTCTTAACCAGGCAACGACTATATTGACTAACAGCTAAATATGACTGGGGGACAACTAGACGGATGACGGTCATAAAAATAAGTTAATTTCATAGATAGTTAGTTATATTATTATTAAATTAAAAGTCAAAGGGACATATGAATTTTCTTAGGGGTTTTATATATTATTATATTAATTTTAATAATTATTGGTGATAGTTAGTTATAAAGTATTAAATATAAAAACAATCATGTTAAAAAAATAAGATTTAATATTCAGATTAATAAATTGTTTCTAATCGTCACATTAGCTAGAGTATTAACTAATTAATTGGTTTATATGAATTTACCTAAACGTCTTTATATTTAAATATATATATATATATAATATATAATATATATATAAATATAATATATAAATATATATAATATATATATATAAATAGTTAGTTAAACAAAAATATATTGATAGACTAAGTCAAGTGTTGGAAAGAAAATAGTAATCGTTTATCTTAATTGTTAAATTAACATCTCATTAAAGTTAAAAAGAAAAAGGCCAATGGATACAGGAAAACAAGAACAAGTCAAAAAATGAGGGAGAGGAGGAAAGGAAGAAAACGGCTAGGAAGAGAGTGCTGGAACCCAACAACTACTAATCTTCCAGCCATCTTCTCTATTGAGATTGCTTGGCCTTTTTTCAATCTCAAGGGCTTCCGTAAATTTCTGATGATGGAATTGTGAAACTCTAGTAATCACACTAGCCTCCTCTGAATATTTAAAATATCATTTTTCTAACACTTGACTTATTCTAATATTTAATACTTTTTATAACTAACTATCAACCTAATAATCATTAAAATTAATTTATTATTTATATATATATTAAAAACCCCTACGAAAATTCACATGTCCATTTGTCTTTTAATTTTTATAATAATATAACTAACTAGCTATGAAATTAACTTATTTTAATGACCCTGGTCTGTCTAGCTGTCCCCCAGTCATATTTAGTTGTTAGTCAATATAGCCGTTGCTTGGTCAAGAATTATAGCCATTGGAGGTTCTGCTGGGATGATTTAACATGCAATGCTTGATCTGATTCTTCAACTTGTCCTAATGATGAACCACACTGGTTAGTTCGAAACGCATCGATAAATGAAATATCATGTGATTTATGCCGAAAAATCTCTCATAAATTTAATAAACCTTCTCAATTATCATTACATCCTAGAATGTATGAGGCCTCAACAATAGAGGCAAGCAATAGTATTTGAAATACCAGACCAGAAAAGATCATTTGAGTATCATGATTATATAGGAAATGAAAATCACATAATATAGGTTGAAAGAGATTACAATGAGCCTGAAACTTCAATACGAAGTGATATCCCATGATTCCAATGGTAGTGATGGCAGGTTAGATATAATTTGGAATACGACAGAAGTGATGTTAGAAGATTGGGTCTGCCTTCCTAGGATTCTATTAGGTAAATTACCCCATATTGGGACCGGAGATTGGGATTTTGTGATTGGGGTCTATGGGCTTCATATTCTAGGAGGAAAAGGGGTTTTCCTCTAGAACTTAGGAAAACTAAAAAGGTTGTATGAGGAGGAGCTCTAGATTCTTGGCAGATATTTCAATGTAATAGCCTCACTAAAGGTAAAAAAGGGAGGGCTTTGTCAGATGGATGCAGATATGGAAGGATTCCGAGACAAAATTGTGGAACTGTACCTAGTGGATATGCCTACAATCAATGCTATTCACCAAGAATAATAGAAGGGGGCCAGCTCTTCAAGTAGTGTCGTGCTTGGACCAATTTCTTGTCTGAAATAGGTTATAAACAGAGATATTATTTTCAAAGCATCCATTCTTCTGGACATGGGATCGAATCATTGGCTAATCAGGATCAAGATTGATCTAAAATCAGGCCCGAAAATTGGCTCTTCCACTTTGAGTCCTTTTGGTTACAAGATCTATTATTTATGCAGAAAGTTGAAGGCTAGTGCAACGGAAGCACTGTGTAGGGCCGAAATCATATGCACACATTTTAGCTCAAGCTTAAAAATGTTAACTCCCGTATTAAGAAATGGAACCAGGAAGATTTTGGTAACATTTAGAAAGAGCAAAAGAAAATCCAAGGGAAAATTCAATAATTTGGACAAAAATAATTTTAGAAGGTAGATCAGAGAGCTTGGTTGAGACTAAAGGTCACATGTTGAACTAGTTGGAAGAAAGAAGGGAACAAAAATAAATCCCATGGAAACAAAAGTCCAAAATCCAATGGCTTAGAGAAGGAGAGTGAAACACAAGGTTTTTACATAAAGCGATGATCCAACACAGACAACGTAATCAAATATTCTCTCTTAATGATGGATCAGGGAACTGATTGGTTCAACATGATGATATGGAAGATCTAGTGGTTAATAATTTTTAGACCCTTCTTTTGGAACTGACCTAGGACCAATCAAACGTTATTTCGAGAATCACTCAACACATCCCTTAGCTAATCACCCAAGAACATAAAACAACCCTAATGCATGTTCTGACTCTAGAGGAAATAGAGGATGTTTTCAAAGGAATGGCTAAGAATAAAGATCCTAGATCCAATAGGTTCATGACAGAATTTTATAAAGTAGCATTGAACTTTATTGGAAAGGACATACTTGAGGTAGTGGAGGAATCCAGTTGTAACCAAAAGGTATGTCCGAGTCTTAATTGAACTTTTATTGCCTTAATTCCTTAAAAAACCAAATCCGAGGATCCCGAGGGCCTTAGACTCATCGCTTTATGCAATTTTATCTATAAGATTATTTTTACTATTATAGTCAAGCGTCTGAAGCCTCTATTTCTAGCCCTTATATTCCCAAAACAATCTAGCTTCATGGAAGGTCACAATATCCTCGATGGCATCATTACCTCTCAAGAGATGGTTAATTCGCTAAGGAATCTTAAATCCACTAGTATGATGATCAAATTGGACTTATCCAAAGCCTATGACCACCTCAACTGGTCCTATTTGGTTAGTATCCTAAAGTCACTTGGATTTGACCAGCGATGGGTGAATTGAATCTTCTCCCTTGTTTCCTCCCTGATTCTCTCTATCATGCTCAACGGTTCTCCCTCCTGCACCTTCAATCCCTTTTGAGGCCTCATGCAGGGAGATCTAATCTCCCCTTTCCTCTTCATCCCAGTTTCTCAAGGATTGGGTAGATTCTTGAAATTGATAGTTTGTACCTCTCAAATCAAAGGGTCTTTGACCATGGGGCAACGACTTATCCATCAGCCAACAATAATTTGTAGATGACATCATGTTATTTTTTCAAGTCTCCTTGAGAGAAGCCTGAAAAATAGATGAGATTCTTAAGGAGTTTATGATAGCCTTGGGTACCTTGATTAATAATGAGAAATCTAATATCTTCCTTTTTAATAATATAAGGACTATTCAAACTTTCCTAGGCCGACTATTGGGGTTTGGTATTGGGTATTTACCTATGAAGTATATGGGAATGACTTTAGCATATAATTATTTAAAGGCCTCTTGTTGGCAAGACTTCCTCCTCAAAATCCAATCAAAACTTAGTCGTTGGGTATTCAGAGATCTCAATCTAGCTAACAAAATTATCCTCTTAAAGCAGTCCTTTAGTCTATTCCTATATACCATCTCTCTAGTATGGCCACTCCTAAAACTTGTTGTTCAACTATGGTCGATATCTTTAGGAAATTATAATGGGAAGGCACTGAGAAATTAAATAAATGGGCTTTGGTATCTTGGAACACTCTCATTCATCCTAATATGGCTGGAGGCTTAGGTCTCAGGAACCCCTTTATCCTGAACCAAGTTATGGGA
The DNA here is from genome assembly GCA_000404065.3 of Pinus taeda. NCBI lineage: Eukaryota > Viridiplantae > Streptophyta > Pinopsida > Pinales > Pinaceae > Pinus > Pinus taeda. The sequence continues at coordinate 15,602 of APFE030293210.1, read as the reverse complement.
GCCAAGATTTGTTGGAGGTGGATAAAAGGGGGACAAGATTTATGGAAGAAAATTTGGACCTGAAAATATGGTATATTGATTCAAACAAAATATATCCTTAGATATAGGGATCCCCCCTATGGATATTCAATTTGGAACTTGGCTGGAGGGAATAGGGACCTTATCAATCAACGTTTTTTCTAGGAAATTGGAAATGGACATACAACTTAATAATGGTAGGACTCTTGACAATAGAGAGAAAAATTATTCAGTCGTCTAGATCTAGGGGACATCTTCCTATACACAACTAGCAAGACTTACTACATAGTTGACCAATTCTGGAAGGCCTCTCAACCAAGATCTAGCTCAAGAAATTGGAAAGAGTTAATGGATTGGCCAAACCCACCTCGCTCGGAGCGATGGAAAACTAAGGACAAAGAAATTCAATCAGAAAATTAAACTAAAAGGACAACGAGGACATTCTTTGGTGGGGTTACTCAACTAGGAGTTCATTCAATATTAAGGAAGCATAAAGGCTCAGAGTAGAAGAACCCCAAAATCATTAGTGTCCCCTATGGATGAAGATTTTGACAAGTCGATTATGGAAAAAATTAGCTCACTTTTTATGATTGGTATGTTGAGGGAGAATACTTACCTTGGATCAACTCGAAAAGAGAGGATTATAGGGTCCTTCATTTTGATTCCTATGCAGCCAACACAATGAGAACCTAGAACATCTGTTAAACACTTCCCCCTTTGCCATCCAAAAATGGCATCAATTAGGGGATCTGTTTGGCCACTTGGACAAGGATCTGCATAACATCAAGGAGTCCATACTCCTATGGCACAAAGGCATTTTTTTGAGCCTAGTTTTAAATCGAGCATGGGAATCAGCTTTGGGATTCCTAATGTTGGCTATTTGGAAAGAAAGAAAATAGTAGAAAATTTAAAGATATACAAACCCCTCAAGAAGTAATCTGGACCAGGATAACTTAGAATATTTGGGAGACCATTCTCTTAGACAAACAACATCTGGATGATTGGCAGGCAGACCGTCATGAAGTAAGAATTCTTAAACTGTTGAACTTATATGCAACTATGATAGCCCCAATCTCTTCGAAAATCTTAACTTCCCCCACCGCATTACCCCAACATTTCACGGTGACCCCAAATGGCTTCATTAAATTAAGCTTTGACGGTGCTTTAAAAGGTAACCGAGGGAATGTTGGGTATGGAAGCCTTTTTAGGGATTATCAAAAGAGAACCAGACTTGTCTTCCTTGCAGATTATGGTTACATTAGTAACAATGAGGTAGAGTTTACTGTGATCAAACATGACCTTATCATTTCCATAAGAATCGGTTATAATAGGATAGTGATCGAAGGGGATTCAATACTGGTGGTGGACATTTTCAAGAAGCTAAACTAGGGAAATCGATGGGAAAAGGTCAGCTATAGTTGGCTTATCTCACATATGATGCAGGAAGTTGGAGAGCTCCTCCCATCATTTGACTGCCTCTTAACTGGTCATGTCCGAAGAGAAGATAACAAAGCTACATATTTCTTAGTAAGCTAGAGTTTCTCACATCCAAGTAGACCTCTAGAGATGGCATGGTTTCCATACACCATGGAAGATGAACTATTATCCCTGTAAGGTATTCTTGAGCAAGATAACAAAGATAGTTAGCAACCTAAGGAGAGCCTGCACAAACCTCCCTACTCGGGTTGTGAGCTGGACCCAATGGGCATACCATAAACCAAAGTTTAATGCATATATTCAAGATATCTACGACCACCCTTTACATGCATGCAACACTTGGAGAGATGGCGATGTGCATGCGGAGTTTTATTGCCAACCCTGAAGGTGGCAGAGCCATTATGACAGGCGTTAAGGTGTTTTTTCCCTATGGTGCACTGTGTAATTCGGTCTGTGTCCTTCATTCGTTGTGGATATGGTTTGGGCTATTTGTTCTGGGGAAATCACAGTCTCAGTCTCCTTCTAGCCTCAGATGTGACCACTGGTATGTCCCCATTCTTAATTCTCCCTATGCATATATGGATGTATGTATCTACCCTTCGGTCTCTAGGATGCATGGTACTTAGTTTGGCGAGATTTGAATCATAAGTTCCCGCCGAATGACATAATATGGTTTTTGTTATGTGTTGAGTCATTAGTATTTTATGTTCCAGTGTCTTTGGTCTATGAGATTTGGTTGTCACATATGGGCTCATGCAGGGTTTGGCTAGCAGGCTGCTCTATGTATCGAGGTACTCCCTCCTTGGATTACTACGAAATTGTAAGGGTTTTGGTTTCTGGAAAATTCTATTTGTTTCTTAGGTATTTTCAATTTGTATGGGTTCAAAATAGAGCCAAGGTTGTCTGTAAACACTGGCCCGGCCCCAGTTTGTATAAGGTTGTGGTTTGGGGAGCTCTGTTGGAAATGTTCAGTGTCGATCCAACCCTAGTGTATAAGGTGGGTTTTAGTTGGTTCGATCGTCTAATTGTGGGTGGGTCCTAATCAAGGGGTAATTGTTGGCTCAAATCCTGTCAGTATAGGCCCAATTATGGGAAATTCAGTTTCTTTCTTGTAACCAGGGAGTATTGCATTTGGTTTCAGTGCAAGGTTGTAAGTGGGTTGTGGTTAAGGGCCAACTTTCGGCTCAAATGCTCTTTCTTTCTTCAGTGCATTATTCTATTGGTCAAATCAATAAATCATGAGACTCAACCAGACAATTCTATGGTTTTACCTGTGGATGGTGTTGTCAGTCATTTTAGGCCCATTAATGGGCACTCGTGAAACAATGTTAGAAGCAGGCTTGCAACGTTGTGCTGAATGTCGGTTGACAGCATGCTTTAGAACTGGTTCCTTTTGTGGTTGGCTTCTTTTGTAATTTATTTGATAGGTCTAAAAAGCTGGAGATGCCCTTGGCAGCATCATGCTTCTAAGCTTCCAGTCTGTTTGGGTCAACCTCCAGATCTTGACACAAGACAACATTTGCTTGGTAGGAGATGAAATATGGTTCGGGCCTCTAGTAAAGGAAAGAATGGTCGTGGGAAAAAAAGGAAAGCCTCCCCTTATCAGACTAGTTAACCCAGCTCATCCAAGGGGGTTGGGCGTGGGCACAAATCGACCACTTGTATTATTTAGGAAGCCACTCAAGCTTACCAATCAAGTAGTTCAAATCTGGTCAAGCATCTTATCGCAAATTGAGAAGAGGAGGTATGAAAGACTAAGGAGGGATTCTAATCCATTAACCATGGATTAGAACATAACTGTAGTTCCCTTGACTAGATCTACAAAATACCATGGGAAGAAAACGATCATGCCCAAAACCATGTGTGAAACCCATACACAAAAAAATAGGTAGGTCCGCTCACTTAATATAGGGTGCAAAAAGTTTTTCCCAGGGCCAAAAATATAACATAGACCCAACAATTCTAGCCAAAGTCTTGGAGCAGTTTCCACGTTATATGCATTTTTCCTCCAATGGACATTCAGATTATACCAAAGAGTTTTAAAAGATTCAGTTTCAATTGCAACAAGAGAATGGTCGGCTCAACCGCATAGGGCAGCACGTCCCCTGTATTCCCCACAAAAGGTTTCTAGGTTCTACTATGAAAGACCATGCTCTAGTGGATTCAGGTGATGATGAGTAGTGATAGCGCAACCTTGGTGATAGTTTTGTATGAAGCAATTTAAAATTTTTTGGCATATTAGATGTTATGTTTATAGGTATCTAGCAAATAAGAAGAATAAAAACTCTCAGACATATATGAAGAACAAAGACTCTCAGACATATATAACATGATTGGTTAGACTTATTATTTTTGGTTTCTCGATGACATTTTGTGGTTAGGTGGCCAAGAGACCTTGTTTCCCTCGGGGCAAGTTAAGACCACCTAACCTTCAAACATATAGATGTCACTTACTTATGTTAGAAAATTAATAAAAAAAATAACACCCGACTCAAAAAATATATATAAACTTATATATATAATTATTAATTAATTTAAATACTTTATTTTAATTGAAAAATATAGTTTATAATATAGTATAAATAACTTTAAAACCCTTTCACAATAAAATTATAAAAAAAAATATTTTTCATAATCATCCAATTAAATTATTTATATTATATAAATATTTTAGTTTATCAAAATCACATCTTTATGCAAACAATTTAAAAATAACTTAAATTTAAATAATGATATTACATAAATATAACCTTGTAAATATTATTACACAATATAAAATATATATAATATATATAATATATATATATATATATTATTTCATAAACTAAATAAAATAAATAGATTTAATAATTCTGAAATATAAATTTAATAATATAAATAATTTTTGTTTTATTTTATTAAATTTATATCAAATTTTAATTTAAGTATAAAAACATAATTTATATATAAGTGTAATATTTAAAAAAATACATCATTTAAATAATAATGTTATTAAAATATATCGTACAATTCAATATCAAAGGAGAATGTATCACATTATTGAATGGTATATAAAATTCCAGTGGCTTTTGTTTTCATCATGACTTGACTTGCCATTGCCAGTAAAAGCGGCAAAATTTTATCATTAATTGTCACAGCTTCCTCACGAATAAGCGCAAAAGCCATCGCCACTACTATCCACCTGGACCTTATTTCTCGAAAGGTGATTTTTAGCAGCGATTACTATCCACCAAGGGAGCGGATTCCTCTATTCTTATCAGCCCGTTAGCCAGATATCGCTCTGAACATTTTGTCCAGGGTCCTACGGCCATCTCGTCTCCAACTGAGTGGCTTTTCTCCACCAAAGGAACGTTGCGCCATCACGGCATCTCTTATTTTTGGAAGATTCTAATCATTTCCCTTAACAATCACATGATGCACGATTTTTCCACGCGGCCTGTCAGATTCTCGTAATTCCCCTTCACAAGCACACGATGGACGATGTTTCCACCCATGGTACCGCCCCTTCTGGTACCTTTTCTATCTGAGAATAACAATGGTAGCGAAGGCTTATTTGGGGCTTGAGCATGTTACTTTTTCTATTATTATTATTATATTTTTTGAATTTTTTGTTTAAATTGAATTAAAATTAGTCAAAATATTTATTTTTAATATTATTACATTTAAATTAACATGTTTTTAGTGTAATTGCTACATTCTAGACTATTATTTATTTTCAAATTAAAATAATAGTGAATTAGTACAACTACATTAATAAATGTGTAACATTTATAAATTTACATTAATATTAAATATATATTTAACTAAACATCCAGAAACAATATTGCATATATATATATATATATATACATCAAATGTACATTATTGTGCATATTAATATATAAGTTAACTTAAATGTAAATTAGTATATTTATGTATTTAAATGTACATTTCTATGCATTAATGTATTTTAGTCTATATTAACATATTTTAATGTACATTACTGCAACACACATTAATGTATATTTACATTAATGTACACTGATATATAGCAATGTATATTAACATACAATAATGTAAACTAATAGATGTACACTACCACAACCACATTGAAAATATTAATGTTGGTCAATATTATAAACCCTAAAATAAACATGGTTGTACTCCAGCACCACCACATTAGTAAATGTCATTGCTATATGTCAAATGTGTATAATTATGATGATTATTATTAATTAATATTACTACTATTATTATTTTTTATTAAATTTAAATAAATAGTTATTAATATAAACATGGTTAATTATTTCATTAATTAATTATTTAATCAGTAAATAACTATAAACCCTAAAATAAATATGGTTGGTCATGGTTTACTATGGTTGATTTTCATATTGAGACAATTTTTTCCACAATGCGACATTGGACCATGGTTGACCATGGTTGATTTTTCAATTGAGGCAATCTTTATCACAAAGTGACATTGGACCATGGTTGACCATGATTATAAATGCACGTTATATAAACTCTAAGATAAATATTAGAAACCTTAAAATAAACATGGTAGACCATGGTTGATCATGGTTTATTTTCATATTGAGACATTTTTTGTCACAATGTGTTGTTGGACCATGGTTGAGCATGATTGATTTGCATATCTAGACAATCTTTGTTATGATGCAATGTTCAACCATCGTTGATTTTAAAATTGAAAAAATCTTTGTCACAACGTGATGGTGGCCCATAGTTGGCCATGATTCTAGACCTTAGGGATTTATATTAAACTTAAGGATTAATATTGTAAACCCTATGAATAATGCTACACACTAGGAATATGAATCTTTATATTAATAAACCCAACATATTGATATTATAAACCCAAAGAAATAATAAACCCAAGGGATTAATAATATATACCCTAGGTATAAAAATCCTAATATAAATATTATAAAGCATAAAATAAACATGGTTGACCATGGTTTATTTCATATTGCTACAATATTTGTCACAATGTGACATTGGACCATGGCTAACCATGATTTCCCATGGTTGACGATGGTTGACAATGGTTGACCATGGTTGATTTTCATATTGAAACAATCTTTGTCACAATGTGACATTGGACCATGATTGACCATGATTGTTTTTCATATTGAGACAATATTTGTCATAATGCAACATTGGACCATGGTTCATTTTCGTATTGAAAAAAACTTTGTCACAATGTGATGTTGGACCATAGTTAACCATGATTATAAACTCAAGAAATTTATATTAAACCCAATTAATTATATTATAAACCCTAGGAATATGAACCCTTAGATTAATAACCCAACAGATTTATATTATAAACCCAAGGGAGTAATAAACTTAATGGATCAATACTAAGATCGCAAGGGATTATAAACCCAAGGGATTAATATTATAAACCCTAGGTATATAAATCCTAACATAAATACTGTAAACCCTAAAATAAACATGGTTAACCATGGTTTACCATGGTTGATTTTCATATTGAGACAATCTTTGTCACAATGCGAAGTTAGACCATGGTTGAATTTCCAATTGAGATAATCTTTGTCACAAAGTGACATTGGATGATGCTTGACCATCATTATAAACCCAATGGATTTATATTATAAACCCAATTTATATAAACCTTAACATACATATTATAAACCCTCAAATAAACATCGTTGACCATGGTTTAGTTTCAAATTGAGACATACTTTGTCACAATGTGACGTTGGACCACGGTTGACCATGGTTGAGCATGATTCATTTTCGTATTGATACAATCTTTGTCACAATGCAACATTCATCCATGATTGACTATAATCATAAACCCAAGGGATTTATATTAAACCCAAGGATTAATATTATAAACCATATGAATAATACTACACCCTTGGAATATGAACATTAATAAACTCATTGTATTGATATTATAAACCCAAGGGATTAATAGTAAAAACATAAAGGATTATAAACCCAATGGAATAATAGTAAACCCAATGGATTATTATTATTAAACCTAGGTATATAAACCCTAAGATAAATACTATAAACCCTAAAGTTAACATGGTTGACCATGGTTTACAATGGTTTATTTTCATACTGATACAATCTATGTCACAATATGGCATTGGACCATGGTTAACCATTATTGCCCATGGTTGACAATGGTTGACCATGGTTGATTTTCATATTGAAACAATCTTTGTCACAATGCGAAATTGGATCATGGTTGACCATGATTGATTTTCATATTGAGACAATCTTTGTCACAATGTGACATTGAACCATGATTGATTTTCATATTGAAAACAACTTTGTCACAATGTGACATTGGACCATGGTTGACCATGATTATAAACCTAAGGGATTAATACTAAAAACCCAAGGGATTATAAATCTAGGGGAATAATATTATTTTCTTCTAAATAAGTGTAAAATCTATTACTGTAACATAATGATACATGGAGGCTTTGGCCTCTGCAGTTCAGTGCCAATGTTCATGACATATAACATCAAAAACAAGATTGAGACTGCCCAAAAATGGGAAACTAGTCCAGTCCAAAAAAAGAATTTACTGCCCGTGCAGGGGGAAACTAGCATATGAAAATGTAGCAAAATTCTATTGACTTCATTTTCAAAACTAACGAATTGCTCAAAAATTCATAAAATGAACCTATAAATGTGATTTCCAAAAAACCTGAAAACTGAAGACACGTCGTGAGTCATGTGTCAAGCGGTGCTAATGGGTGTTCTTCAGCTGACGGGTGTTCTTCAGTGATGAAAAATCTGTATTCATCGAAGTCATCCTCGTCATTCTACAACGCACCCATGTCATCCTTTGCCTGAGGTTCTTGTTTTTCTTCTTTGCAGAAGTCTTGCTCTTAACATTGTCCCTCTTCTTTGTCACGTAGGTTGGGTGACGTTTGTCACTGGATGGCTCCTCATGGAAGGTGACTGTGATGGTGGCTTTGATGAGAGGTTGGTTCAGAGAGCAGTGATAGATGAATTGGGCCAAATGATGGGGTTTCTGAGAGTTGGTGGGGATGTCAGTGGCTGGAATGGCATTTTACGAAGGGTGGGAGTGGATAGATCTTGTTCGTCTTCTGCCACTGCGAGTATCTGGATAACAGCCTGAGACGTAATTAGCCGAGGGGGCAGAGGAGTCTGAGACTGGTGAAGGTGGAGAGTGAGGCAGTTTTCCTCTGCTGCTACCTCTTCTACTACGCATTCGATGGATTAGTCGGGGCATGATGGTGTGGGGATGAAAAGAATGCCTGCAAGAGGTCGACACTGAGTGGGACTCAAAGATTGAAGCCTGGGATTCAGAGATAGAAGGCTCAGCAGGCTCAGAATTGAGAAGCAGGTTGTAGATTATACTTTGAGAATAATGGATGCCCTGTCCAAACTCAATGCAATAGAGAATGTTGCAGCGCCTGCCCGTAGCAGTGTGTGAGCTTGGATCCATTGCAGCTAAGGGACATTGGTAGCTCAGAGGCATAGGATTAGAGACAGAGGAGGTGGGTCATATATTACCTAAGGGCACCATGTTGCAGAGCCGAGGTAGGTTGGCATGGCAGAGTTGATTCGAGTGCCAAATTAAATGGCATTTATTGTTGCTGCGAAGTAGTTTTATGGCTTTGTGTGCAAGTTTACGAGTGGCCATGTGGCTATGCCACTTGCCATTTCGTTCCCCTGCCATCAGTTCAGTCCCTACGTACACCCGCATCTGGGAGTTTTGCTTCATTGTGCACTAGGTTAGTACATTCTCGTAATTGAATTCTATCATTAAGCATGGTGAGGGATCCTAATTGGAGTACCTGATCATGTTCTACCCTTGTATTTGCCAACAGATCAGCAACCTTGTTGGCCTCTCTCTTGACATGAGTGAAGGTGATAGCTCTCTTGTTTTTTAGCTATTGCTCAATTAGTTCTAAACGAGCCGCCAGTCTCCAACTAATAGCCACTTTCAAAGCTGAGATCCCCAATTGTATTTGGGTAGCCATGTTGATGAGGATTTGGGAATCCCCTTCTATTATAACAAGGTGAAAATTATGTTGATGAGCTAGACACATTCCCTGCCATAATCCTTCCAGTTCTGCTGAGTTATTCGTATCCCAGCCAATTGATCTAAAGTATAGTAATAGAGGTTTTCCTTCACGATTCCTGAATATGCCTCCATACCCTGCTTTGCCTGGGTTTCCTTTTGAGGCCCCATTGAAGTTTAGTTTGATCACATTTACTAGAGGGGGATTCCATTGAGTGGACGGCCTAGTAGTGGTAGTGGAGATGTTGTGATCATTTGAACCTGCGGAATCCATATATTCCAATTCTCCCAAATATTCTATTCCTATGCCTGAGTGAGGAGGTCCTCTGCTTTCCATTTCTAGAGAGCCAAGGTTTCTTGAATGTTCTGGAAGAAGTTGTTCCAAATGATGTCTAGGGGATTGCATTGGTTTTTAAAGATTCTCTTGTTTCTTTCCTTCCAAATTGTCCATAGAAGTAGATCCGGTAGGATTGTCGATAGAGACTTTAGAAGCTTACTGTTATAGGGAGCAGGGGCCCAATTATGAATGGTACTTGTGATGTCCCTTGAGATTCTGCAAGCTCTTTGACAACTGAAGTTGAGTTTTTCCCATAATTGGTTGGCCAAGTTGCAAGAATCCATGAGGTGCTGAATGGTTTTGCTTTGCAGCTTGCAATGGCGGCAGAATGAAGGTCCATGGAACCCTCTTTTAATGAGATTGTCCCATGTAAGAATTCTTTTATGATATAGCAGCCATGTCAAAGTAGATACTTTGGGCCATATTCCAGGGGTCCATATGTGTGCCCAAACGGGGTCCTGTGCTTGTAGCATCAACCCATATGCCTCCTTTGTTGTGAATGTCCCTCACGGGGTGTATCCCCATCTTAAAATGTATTTCTTGTTTGTATATCTAATTTTCCTATTGGTGAGCTCTCTGTGCAATGCTTTGTAGTAGTCTTCCGTTTCTTGATGAATTATCTGTTTGGCTTTTTTCCATTGCCTGAATCCTTGATTGATGTATTGAGTCCAATGCTGAGAGACTTTTTCACTTTGGCTAATGACATTTTCCTCAAGATTTTGAGGAGGGATGGCTTCTAACATTTTGGGTCATTTTTTCCATGAGTCAACCCAAAATCGGGCCATGCCACCATCTCTTATCTCCCAGAAACTGTGTTGTTGTATTATTCCTCTATGTTGTTTTGCTGCATTCCAAATTAGAGAGCCTGCATTAGTATTGGTGATTCTGATCAATTCTTCTAGCAGTCTATTATTCACATATTTTGCAGTCCAAAGTTTGGCCCATGGTGTGTGGGCTTGATTCCCATTGCCACCATAATCTTGCCCCCATCAATGCATTATTATGCTGAGGATCCCACAATCCAAGGCCTCCCTGCGTTTTTGGTGTGCAAACTGTCGACCATTTTACTAGTTCCCATTTGCGATTTTGCCCTGAGGATCCCCAGAGAAAGTTGCGCTGCATGCCCTTGATATTTTTGAGCACCCATTTCGACACTGCAAGAACTGAGAAGAGGTATGGAGGCATAGTTTGTAGTACAAATTTGACCAGAACAAGCCTGCTTGCTGTTGGAGAGGTAAATCCCCTCTACGGATAGAGGCGATCCCTACTAGCCCAGAACCAGTCTAGCAACAATCAAACAATGCTATCACGCAAGTTCCTAATTGCAAATAAAGAGTAGGTGATGAAGACCTACTTGAGATCCAACACTTTAGTTCGTAGGAGAGATGGCGCTCGTGTTCCTTTGCCTTGGTCGGTCACGATCCTCCACTATCCACGTGAATGGACACCTGCACACAAAGAGAACAAACACAAACCCAAGCGTGAAATCTAATATATGCAATTATACAGCAGTCAGGAAGGATATAATTCAACATCAACCATTACAAGTACAATGAGAATGGAACCATAATGATAGTCATCTATTTATTAATATTCAACAAAGGAGAATACAACCAGCGTCCTGACGTCAAGTCCTCCTTTGGCTGGGTGCTCAGCTACACAAGTCTTGCAAAAGCTTGAAGGGGTGAGGGACAAGCTCTCTCTCTCTTTAGTGACAAAGTCTCCTTACTTAGGAAAAGCCTTGGATACAAAGAAGGCTCCTTGCAACTCCAACCTTTTGATGTCTTCCTTTCAGCACAAGTATTGCCACAAGAGTCAAAGCTATTAGAACCAGAACTAGCTTGTCCAAGCCATGGGAACAAGCTTTTATAGAGGAGAAGGAAGAGATAAGGTCAATCGCCCACAATCATGGATTTGGCTTCATCACTTGGAAACTTCCATGGAATGGTGGCAAAAAACTTTCCATCCAAGGAGATTCGAAGCCAAACCATCCTCACTCAACTTGGAATTAGTTTGGTGAATGAGGTGGATAGAAACTTCGGAGGTTTCAGTGGTTAAGAATTTTACCCAAACTGGTTGGCGCGATTGCGACTCTGAGAAAGAGCACCAATGGCACGCCCTTTCTTTAGGATTTTCCCCATTGGCGCAGGCATAACACAGGGCACCAATGCTAATGCAAAAAGGGTTATTTTTAGGGGCAATGAGTAGGAGATGTCTTAAGGGCATATGAAGCTCATGTTTAGAGGTAAATAAGGCAAGTGGTTTCAAGTCTTGTCACTTCTCACAAGTCCCGGAATGGGTCCTCCAAGATGTCGGAGAGGGGTAACAGGGACGGTGACAAATGGTGACAAATTACTGTGTAACAGATGCCCCCTAAAGCATGAGGCCCGAGAGAGAGAGGGATGAAGTGCTTTACAAGAACATGTGTGATTGAAACACTGCTGCCCGAGAACCTGCGAAAAGAAGTACAACTGATATCTCAAGTACATGATATATATGTGGTATGGGCGCAGCCATCCGTAACAGAGTATAAAACTGGATCCCAGGCATGGACGCAGCCATCCAATGAGGATATATGAATGGACTCAGGTATGGTCGCAGCCATCCAATGAATGAGTCACGTAATGATTACAAAAAATCCACAAAATGCAACCCGGATGTAAAACATGCATAATCCGAGGTCTTGCGCTCCAACTCGACCCGAACACAGTACAAGTTCAAGCATGTGAATATGGGAGTCAAAGTCAAACATGCATGAACAACGTCTGATTACCAGCCAATGATAAAAGCTGTTAACAAACGCGAGAGGTGCCACCAATAATGACGATGGTCCTCAAGGTACTATAGGTACAATCCACGGCGTGCGA
>APFE030293200.1:7914-37996 GCA_000404065.3 Pinus taeda | reverse complement strand
AAAATGGAGTTGCAGAAAGAATGAATAAGATGTTGATGGAAAGGGCAAGAAGCATGCTCAATGGTGCCGGGTTAGGAAAAGAATTCTGGGCAGAGGTGGTGGATATTGCATGTTACCTGGTCAACAGGTCACCTTCATCAAGTTGGAGGATAAGACTCCACAAGAGGTATGGACTGGTAAGAAACCCTCTCTTTCACATCTGAGGGTATTTGGATGTGATGCATATGTACATGTTCCAAAGGAGAAACGAACCAAGTTGGATAGTAAATATTAAAAGTGCATATTTATTGGGTAGGATGGTTTAAAGGGTTATAAGCTTTGGAACCCAATAACAAGGAAGGTTGTGTACAACTGAGATGTGTTGCTCAGAGAGGTGAAAAATGTTATTAAACATAAATTCCCATCAAAGGAACCTGAGAAGATAGAGTTTGAGCTAAAGGGGGAAGAATCAGCCTCTACAACAGAAGAGGAATCATAAGATGAAGAGCCACAAACTCTGGTTGTGAGAAGATCAGTTCGAGAAAGAAGGCAGCCAGAAAGGTATAGTCCATCTGCTTTCTATCCAAATTTTTCTTTATCTATTACTGATGATGATCCTAGAACTGTGAAGGAAGAAATAGATTCAGACGATGGAAAACTCTAGAAAGAGGCCATGGTTGATGAAATGGCATCTTTGCACAAAAATGAGGCTTGGGATCTGGTGGAATTACCGACTGGAAGGAAACCCATCGGCATAAAATGGGTGTTCAAGAAGAAGACAAATTGAGAAGGAAAGGTGGAGAAATACAAAGCTTGGTTGGTAGTAAAAAGGTTATTCCCAGGTGCCAGGAATTGATTTTGGTGAAATTTTTTATCTTGTTGCCAAGGTAGCTTCTATTAGAATAGATGGATTTCAAGACAACATTTCTCCACAGTGATCTAGAAGAGGAGATCTACATGAAGAAACCTGAAGGCTTTGTAGTGAAGGGTAAGAAAGAACTGGTATGCAAGTTAAGGAAGTCTTTGTATGGGATAAAACAGTCACCAAGGATGTGGTATAAAAAATTTGATACATTTATACAGGGACTTGGTTTCACTAGGAGCAAAGCAGATCACTATGTGTATTTTAAATTAATTGGTGACCGTGTTATTTATTTGGTCTTGTATGTGGATGACATATTGTTGGTTGGAAATGACAAAGAAATTATCCAGGATTTGAAGACCCAATTGTCCTCCAAATTCGACATGAAATATCTTGGTCTTGGAAACTATATTTTGGGCATGGAAATTAAAAGAGATTAGGAAAAGAGGAAGCTCTGGTTAAACCAGAGGAAGTATGTAGAGAAAATATTGCAGAGGTTTAATATGCAGGATAGTAAACTGGTGAAGGTTCCTATTCTTGTAGGTGTAAAGTTATCTGCTGAACAATGTCCCAAGACACAAGAAGAGGAAGATGACATGTCCCATGTTCCATATGAAAGTGTAGTTGGTAGCCTGATGTATTAGATGGTTTGTACTAGACCAGACATTTCACATGCAGTGGGAGTATTGAGCAGGTTTATGTCAAAACCAGAGAAGGAGCATTGGACAACAGTGAAGCGAGTTTCAGGTATTTGCGTGGCACTAGTGATTATGGTTTGTGATACCAAGGAAGACCAAGATTGGACAGAGTTTTGGATTTTCATGGCTTTGTTGATGTAGAGTGGGCTAGAGATATGGATCAGAGAAGATCTACATGTGGGTATGTGTTTAACCCATTTGGAGGTGGAGTCAGCTGGATGAGTAAGAAACAATCTGTAGTGGCACTATCAACTACAAAGGCAGAATACATAGCGACCACTCACGCAAGCAAGGAAGCAGTTTGGTTGCAAAGGTTGTGTTCAAGCATGGTGTTAGTATAGGGATCTGTAAGGATAGACTGTGACAGCCAAAGTGCAATTTTCTTGGCAAAGAACCATACTTACCATTCAAATACAAAGCACATTGATGTTCAGTATCAATTTGTGAGGGATATGACAGAAGACAAAAAGGTGTTGCTCGTAAAGGTGGACACTTTGAAGAATACTGCAAATGCATTGACAAAATCTGTGAGCTCTGAGAATTTCTCTTGGTGTAGGAAACAATGGGTGTTGCAGGGCTGGATAAATGACTAAGCTCTGCTATGTCCCCTTGTGGAAAGAAAACAAGAAGTGGGAGAATGTTGGGTTGTGTTATATTATTTCCACGACTAGCCCTCCTAGTGAACTAGGGGGTTAGAGGGGGAGGAGTCCCCCCTTCGTTGCGCTGATTGTGCAGCGGGGGTAGCAGCCCCCCCTATCCAGGGGGATTGAGGTGGGTAAGTAGCCCCCCTCTACGGGGTCCAAGGTAGCACCTCGAGGGAATTTTTTTTTTTGACCCTATATTACGTGGGGCAAACCTACCTATGGTTTTGTGCCAAGTTTTTGCACATGGTTTTGGGCGTGATGGTTTTCAATCCATGGTATTGGATGCTTCGGCATGTATATATACATATTGTAACATTGAATTGAACATAATGAAAAATTAGTTTCGTAGTCCAGTTTTGGGATCTAGGGGAGAATCTCTGTGTATATGTGTTTTATGTGTTATGCTCTCACATTGTTTATTTTCCATGTTTTAGGATTTGTATGCGGGTAATTTCTGTATGGGGTTAAAACCTACAATGCAAACATTGCGAGTTATTCAAATCACATGTACTCCATCCATCTCAATTCTCTGTGATAATACAAGTGCCTTTAGTATTTTGAAAAATCCTGTCATGCACTCCAAGACCAAGCATGTACCCATCAAGTACCATTTTCTACGAGAAAAAGTGCTTGAATAAAAGGTTAAATTGGAGTATCTTCCCTCCAAAGAACAGGTTGTTGATATATTTAACAAACCACTTCCCAGAGAAACATTCAAATATCTCAGGCAAAATCTCAGAGTAGTATCTGCATCATCTTGCTATTAAATCCAGCTTTTATAGGAAGGTTCCTATACACATGTTTCATGAAGGATAGTCACATATATATGCAAATTTATGTGGCTGCAGGAGTGTATATGTTTTCTCTGATAGAAAAACAATGGGTTAGACTCTGACATGGGTTCTCAGTCTAATATTGATGATTACAGTCTGCTGATATGCTTTGTTCATTTATTTTTAATTGACCGATGAAGATGCCTTGATGAATGATTTCTTGAAAATGCACAGGTAGCACAGGTTTAGGGACAACATTAGCCTTCACAAACATTCTGCATTGTTGGCATTATGGTTGTTGATTTCAGCTATGGTTTAAGACATTCATGTAAATTTTTGCATAGGTCATGTAAAGATCTAAGGTGTAATATGTCTCCTTTTGTCATAGTATATTTTTGAATGAGTCCCATTGGACATATGATGTAATTGTTTCCCCACTATGCATGGGAAGGATGATGTAGTAATTGTTATTTTACAGTCATGTATAAACAATTGGTGGATCCACACTTGGTTGGGTGATTGATGTATGCATGAGTCATTGGTGATAGGAAGGTCATACTTACATGGTTGAGTTATAGAGTCATGTTATTCTTTTGAAAAATATCTCTACAGACTCTACATGTACTCAGGGGGAGCATGGACATTGTAATGTATCTCAAAGGGAGATAATCTCTTGGTTTGACCTTTGCCCTTGATGTCAAAGGGGGAGAGTATTTTGGTGTTACTTGATATCTCAAACAGGTTCTACAGCTTGAAGTAGTCAACACCAATATGGTTTCCATCAATTGGGAGATTGTTGGCATTATGATACAAGTGTTGTCCTTGATGGCAATTCACTCACAATTTAGTTCATATTTTATAAAGGGAAACTCACATTGTAATAGGTCAATTCATAGATAACAAGGCATTAGTAAAGAAGAATAGGAAGTTGGAACAAAGGTCTACTGATTATAATCAAGAAGTAGAAGTAAAAGGATGTTGTAAGATAGTTTAAGTTACATACATAGGTTCATGTTGTCAAGGAAACATATATGTGCGGGTTCACAGAAAAAAAGAGCGTATACATATGTACGCACTTTCACAAGACAAAAAGCACATATTGATTGGAAAATCAAGGAGGAGAAGATAAAAGGTCCAAGTCTGCAAGTGAAAGGGTTTCTTAGGAATACTTATGTTTGAAGTATATTTTATGTTGCAAGGGCTATGATTATGATATAATTTGAAATATTTTGTGCACCTTGAATTCAAGGTTGGATCAAGATCATGAGTCTTGAAATTACTTATCATTGAATGATGTGATATTGGTTGGGCTAGATCTGATTAATTAAACATGTTTTATTCTTTAAATGTCAGGATTTGGGTATGTCTGAAATTTGGAATAGCAACAAAGTTGGAAGTTAGTATTTGCATATTTATACATTGGTTCACCTTAGTGAAGGCACATATACACGCTGGTTTGAAGCTTCCAAGTAGCGTGTGCAAAAGAAAAGTTTGTTATTCAAAAATGACTGATCTATTTGATCAGTGATGCTCATTTACTGTTGTTTTTCAATGATGTATTCTTAGATCTGAAAGTAGAACTGAATGCATAAGGAGATTGAGTCTGATTGATTGATTGATTAAGTGAGAAGGGTGCTCTTTGTTGCTGATTGTCTAGAGCTCTGTAATTTTACAGTAGATGTTCAGAATATTACTGGTTGGTACATATTTGATTGAGAAGTTTTTATGCTGCAATAGATTTGGATGCACACACAATTTTAATTAAAGGAAGTAGTGTATACACGCAAGTTGGGTTCATTAAAGTAGTGTATGCATTCTGATGTATGATTTTTAAAGTTGCAGCTAGTTTTGAATGGTGATGTTATTTTTTGGGTTCATCACAGTGTTCTGGCGATAGTGATCTGACTGTTCAGATTGATTGATTATTTGTTGATGCAATTATTATTATAGAGTTTGAGCTTCAAATTTTCTGATGGGTCCAGTGTGAAAATTTGATGAAATGAGGCCTTCATATTGTGTTGTTGTGTACCAGGAGCATCCAGTCTGAAAATTTATAAAACATGGTCCCTCAAGAAAGAGTGAAGGTTGTAGCCTTTAGTAGGCCAATGCCTACACACTGGTAAACACATCGGCTAGTACAAGAGCTAGCGAATTGTAGCTCCTTTCCAATAGAAGCAGGAGAATGACAGAAGGTAGTAGCCTTTGGCAGGTGGGTGCCTACGTATAGTACAAGATTATAAAAAAAATGCTTTACATTAAAAAGAAGATAGAGATGATAACATCAACTAGTTTTTCTCCCGCATTAGGTTTACACTTTAAATCTTGGTGTTCATGTGTATTGCTTATGTGTGATGGCTTATTCTGTTATTACTGCACATAATTGTTGTTTAATAAAGTATTGATGCACTAATTAAAGATCAACACATGACGAAATAACTAAGTCATAAGTTCTCTGGGTATACGGTGATTTCCTTAATAACAGTTGCATGCACACGCGAGTTCACTTTAATGAAGTACTGTATATAAATCTGATTATGAAATTGAAAAGTTATTGAATTGTAAATATTGATTCTTCCCCCCTCTCAGTATTATTTCCAACAATTTGTTAATATGAAGATTTCTAGAAAGTGTACCAAAAACCCTCACTTTAGCTATTGGTGATAAATATCCCTAACAATCATGGAAACAAATATAAAATGTGCAAATTTGATTCAAATCTGCAAATAAATTATTAGAAACCCTGCAAAAGACGATCTACAAAATGTTGAAAAACACATAAAAATTGATTGGATAATGAAAACTTGATGGAAATGAAATTATCTTTATTAATATAATATAAATTACACATTTTGGAGAACAATGAAGACTGGGTTAGAAGAATCCCCCTCCATGGGATGGGTTCTTTGTATTCTCTTAACTTTATTAATTAGTCTCTCTCACGCTGCCTGCGATGACCAAAATCAAGAATGGATGTGTGGAGTTGTTGACGGTGTTGGACTTGCCAACATTCAGGTGATCTCCCCGATATGAAGTCCCAATTATACCTCACATTGTTTGGTGTAGGAGTCCCATCTGGTATAAACATCCAATTTCCAAATACTTAAATATTTTCCTTGGCTCTAACTGTCAACATAAGAGAGTGATGTAATGGTATATTCAAAAGCCAAGGTGAGTGTGTCTGGTGAATGTACAACACAACTATGTCTAGGTTCTCTTACTACAAAAGCAGGGAGAAAAGTGAGCCTCTAAGTGAGAGGTGATAGTGCCACCCAGGAAGAGACACACATTAACTAGAAATACATGTCAAACATCCATTCGAATTGTCCATAATAGATGTGACAGTCATTACAACCAATGAAAAAGGGAAGATATATGTAATATCCAGTGGAATAGTCCACAACGGATGTGACAGTCGTTATAAACGATAAGAAAAGAAAGGTCTGTCTAGTATGCTGTGGAATAGTCCACAAGGATGAGACAACAGTAAAACCATTACAACACATTCTTAACAAGATAAGAACTAAAATAACTAGAATAGTTCAACTATCTTAGTACATGTGAAAGAAAACATGAAATACAAACGTTCACAGAATAGTCTTACAAACATTCATAAGTCATGCATGAATAATGTACTGGCCCTATAAGGCTTATATTATTAAAGAAAAGTTCCAAGAAACATATTTACATTGTACATCACTAGCCCTAGTAGTGGGACATTGGAGCCATTCCTTGCTCCTCAAAGAACTAGCTGGTCTCTCTAATGCCTTGCGAGAGGATTCAAGGTGAAAAGACCCTTGCTCATACAATGAGGGGGTATATATAACCAAGGGGTGATGCTTACCCTTTTTTACTCTTTGACTACCCTCATGATTGTTCAACTTCCTATGAATTTTCAACTTACATGACTCTTCATATTCATGTGCGTCCATTGGAATTTCACTTTACAATACATTTTATTTACAATATACATGGCCCACAATACGAATGTGACATATGAAAAGTTGTGACACGACTTGATATGACACTACCAACATGGACTGGCTTGCTGATGTGGCAATGTCAAGCTGCTATTGTTGTTGAGTGATAGATGTGTTCTTGGATATGCTTTCTCTTCTCCTCCACATAGCTTGAGGATGAGGGGTCTTCAATGATCTTTAGTCTTGGTGGTTGGTTGCACACCTGTGTTCCTTCGCTTGGTCTTAGTAGGTCCACTTGTCCATTTATCTATAAGTGAGTATTTAGGCATGCGTCCCTCCTCCTTCTCCTAATTCATTATCTCACTATGGCTTGATAGTTTACATGTTCCTGCAATTCACTCATGATAGGAAAACATCAATCCAAAAAATCCCTATCCTAAGATGATGCATTATTATTCATGAAATGAGTCTGGGACAAGTGACATGTTGGGAGAGAGGGCCCAGTAGCTCTGCATTGCATAGTTCCAAGTGATAGGGAGAGGGCTTGATCACTTAGACTACATAGAGTGTAGCTTAGGCTTGATTGAGGAAATTTTCAGAATAGTCCCCTCTGGGGAATGAGATTGCGTAGTGGCCACTGGGAGTCAGGATTGTGCAGTCCAAGCCAGTAGTGGGTGATGTAGGATAAGGCCATGGTAGTCAGTTCTAGATAATTTGTAGAGGCAAGGAAGATGGAGAAGTAGAGAGACTTGGAGGAAAAATACACATAGTTCTTCAGGTCAGTAAGCTTCGGCTGAGGAAAAACACTAGATGACACATCTGCGTAGTTTTGGAAGTGAAGGAGGGTTGGGTTCTCTACACATTTTGGGGTTCCAGTAGGTAAGGGGAAAATATTTAATACTGAAAGTGTGAAGTGTGCAGTTCAAGTCAGAATGGGAGGAACAAATTTGTAATTTTGAGGGTTAAGGGAGGTCACTGGACTCTATAATTAAGCAGTACAACTTCCCTAGATGACACTGACTATGCACTGCAAAGTTCCAAGAAGCAAGGTCACAAAAAATAGGGTTGAGACTACGCAGTGAATAGTTCAGTTTGGGTTGGGTGAAGCTAAGTTACCTAATCGGGAAGATTTTCTGAAAATGGATTAGTGAAGGAGGAAGATAGACTTGTGATGAACTTGAACTTGTGGTCACACACTTAGCATACTTCAATGACATGACACATAGACCATCAGAGTAACAAACAAAACATTACACGTTGTGTTATTGTCTCATGACAAGAACTGACAAGTGTGACACTTGAGATAGACTTTAGGACGATTGCGACGACACTTGTGTGACCATGCTGAAAAGTTTGTGTATGAGTGCGACATGTGTTTTCATGGCTATTACAACTCATATACACAAATAATATCATTTTAAACCACCAAAAAAGGTTCTAAAACATGACATAACAATCATACATGCCAAAAGACAACAATTAACCCAACAAGCGAAAGGGTTCAAAGAAATTTTGGAAATCTCATGAAATGAGCTTAGGTTTTTGCAACAATCAAGGGAAATACCAAGGAAGGCTCTAAAATTTGAGTGAAAGAAAATTTTTTGGAGGGTGTTGATGCCACTACGACACTTGGCAACACACTGGTTGAATTCCAGCTTCTCTGTCTTGGTTATTTTCTTTCGTGTAGGGCCATGGTCATTCAGGGAGTATTGATTCATCATGCATATTACCTTTGTTTCCCCACTTACCCCATGGGTAGACATGGTCCCTTCTATACCTTCTTAGTTCAACACAACAAAACATTCAACATAGTCACAATGTTTCAAATTGGGAAGGGTACTTTATCTCACGAGCTTAAAAATTTCAGAGTATAGTTTTTCATCTTTGGTGTTGCTCTGCTGCCAGCAAGCTTGGAGAATACAAACATGTCTTCGCTGCTGGTGAGCCTAGATAGTACCCTGATGGAGTTGCTTGCTTCACCCCTCCATACAGGAAGCCTTTCTCTTCTTTTGATGTTATTCTCTTGACCTGCGAGAAGATGCCAGAATACAATATATACGAAGAAACACAACCCAGAACACAGAACAAAATGAGAAATAATAGCATGTATCTCATTATTCAAAGATGAAAGCAATGTTCACTTACCTCTTCGAGGGGGCAACCTCCAATAGAGAAGGGCTCAATTACAAAATAAGACATGACGCTCCTCAATGGGGAGTCTCTATCCTTCATATAGGATTCATACATGCAATACCATGGGTTAGTACCATGGTTCTCTTAATACCATCTATCTAATACCATGGCCAATTTGTAACTAATTGTGGTCCCTTTCTTTAAATGTGGGTGAACCACTTATAATTATTAATATGGGATTTATTGACTCTTTAACTAACTATAACTATGACTCGACCCTACTAGATAAATAAGGGGGTTAGGGTTGGACCCTAACATTTGCCTTTATTTATTTATTTATTTAAAGAGAAATTTGCATAGAAAATTATTTATTTTGGGGAAGAAGAGGGATCCCAACTTATTGAGAGTAGGAGAGGTTGTTACTTCATAGAAGTATATGTAGACATCTAATTTAGATTTTTTCCCTTCTCAATTTCTACTAGTTAGATAAGATTGAACACACCAAAGTAGAAAACTGAGTATAGGTATGAAGTTTCTGGACTAGACATGGGTTCATGGTTGGACCAAAACTCTCCCTACATATGGATCATATTTTCCATCAAAACATCATCATCCAAAAGAAGTGACCAACATAAGAAATGCAGACAAAAGGTTAGCCAAGCATTGCAGTGTCACAAGACTCTTTGAACTTTAGCCACACAGACACTTGGAAGTCACAACATAGTCAGACACAACACTTATTCACAAGACAAAAAAATTTAAAACTGAAGCAATGACATAAACAACAAACAACAAAAGACTATGTAGATAGTGCGGGGCACAACCCCAAATATTCATTGAAAATATTGCTTTAAGTCTTGTTCATTGACAAGGAGAGAGTCAATATTCCCTTCATGTGATTGAAGATAATATATGTGTTGGCCAAGATTTTCATGGATTGTGTAAGGACCAATCCACAGGGACTGAAACTTAGTGTGTTTTCCTTTGTCCTTGTGGGCTTTATCTCACGTCAATACTAGGTCACCCACGCTAAAGTTATTCTACCCTGATGACTTTCTATCAAACCATCTCTTGATACAACTTTGTTGAAGCGAATTTTTTTCTTTTCCTTTCAACCTTTCTTCCTACAGCGTGTGGAAAGTGTCCATCCTACACTGAACCAGAAGACATGGCTGGCATTGGGATTCTTGGGAAAATTAGAGAGTGGGCAAGTAGATGTTCGGTGGGAGGACGACCTCTTTTTCGTATACCATGAAGTAAGGTGAGGTGTTTAGAGAAGGCTTAGGCGTGAATCGGCAGGCCCATAAGGCATTCATCAAAGGAAAAGGCCAGTTTCACTGTTTAGAGAATATGGTTTTTTCTATGATACAAATGAGGTTCTTGTTTGTGGATTTAGTAAGGCTATTCCCCTGCGGATAATAATTAGCAGAATGTTTAAAGATGATATCATTTTCCAATGAAAAATCATAAAGTCTTAATGATGAGAAATATGTTGCATTGTTAAAAGAAAGTGACATAGGAATACAAAACCTGGAGATGATGTTCTGCTGCATAAAGTTGATGACTTCTTGATCGTTCACCTGTTTTAGTAGAATTGCCTCTGTCCACTGCGTGAAATAGTCTATAGCAGTTAAGATATAGCATTGTTGTTTTGATGAGTGTGGGAAACTTTCCCTAATGATATCCAATCCCCAATGTTGAAAAGGTTCTTCAAGTCCAATGGGTTGCAACAGTGCTATAATTGACTTCTAATTTCTGCTGCACAACTTTGACATACCAGACACTTGCAGGCATAACATGAGAATCCTTGAATAATATAGGCTAGTATAAGTCGGCCCACATAACCTTATGAATTGTAGTGTTTCATGTGAAGTGTTCCCCATTTGGTCCATCATGGAGATCATGTAATACCTTTTCTGAATCATGTTCCTTCATACACCTGAGAAATATTCCATTGTGGAGCTTCTTAAAGAGCACCCCATGTACCAACTGATATGATAGTGCTTTGAGTTGGATTTCCTTCTTCTTCCGCATAGAGAAGTGAGAGGACACAGTTCCATGCTTAAGGTATTGGTGCATATCTGCCTACCAAAAGTTTATGTTTGAAGTGGGGGAGGTTTACTCAACGTTGTACATCTCAATCTCTTGCTGCCATCCTGTGAGCTCTTCTTCTTCCACTTTGGAATTTACTACCTCTACTACTAACTAGCAAAGACCATGACCCTTGATAGTCTTAAATGGCTTAATATGAAGACCATATTATTGTAATCCAGTCATCTACTTTGCTGTTCTTTCACCCAGTTCTTGCTAAATAAGCAGTGCCCTGACTGTTAGGTGTGGAACAAATATAATACAACGATTTTTCAATAGATAGGGTCTGAAGTGCTTTACTGCCGTATATACTGCATAAGATTATTTGTCCATGGCAGGGTAATTGAGATCTGGTACTTACAAGCTTGCACTCATGAAGGACATAGGTCGTTCATTGTTCAACTCATCCTTCTAAGTGAGCACAACAGCAAGAGAGATGTAGGAAGCAAAATTGTAGAGCAATAAGTCTTTACTGAAGTATGGGTTGTAAAACAAAGGTGATTTTGCTATAGCTTGCTTGATACAGTGAACATTTCCTTTTCCCTCTTATCCCATTTATAGACTACGCATTTCTTAATAATCTCTTGTATTTGTTTAACTATCTTAACATAATCAGAGATGAACTTTCAAAGGAAGTTAATATTCCCCAAGAAAGACTGCATGGCTTTCTTGTTCACTGGGTGGGGAATCTACGTGATGGTTCTGACCTTGTCTCAATCCATCTTGATCCCACTTTAGCAATGATTTGTCCTAGGAGATTACCTTGGGACACTATAAAGATGCTCTTCTTGGGATTCAAGAATATCTTGTATTTTCGGCATCTCTCAAAAATCTTCTTCAAATGGCGTAGGTGGTTCGACTTCTGTTTGGAAAATACTATCACATCATCAAGGTAGACTACTATGCTCTATCCAATAATTCCATCAAAGGTGATGTCCATTACATGTTGAAATGTTGCATTAACATTGACTAGCCCAAACAACATTTGTCGAAATATGAACGTGCCACACTTCGTTTGGAATGTAGTTTTCAATCTGTCAAGCTCTACTAATAGAACCTGGTTATAACTAGAAAATCCATCAAGAAAAGAAAACATTTTGGCCCTAGATATTGTTTATAATATTTTCTCCATGGATGACACTAGGTAATTATCCTTGTCTGGGGCAGAGTTGAGTTTGCAAAAATCTACACACAGGCGCATCTCCCTCGCCTTATTTCTTACGAGACTAATTTTGGTACCCACATTGAATGGTGCACCTTTTAAATGATCTTAGCATCCAAAAATTTTCTCAACTCCTTCTGTATGAGGGGATCAAGTGTTGGGTGAACTTTCCTTAATTTATGCTAAAATAGCTTGGCCCCTTCGTTGATCGGTATCACATGCTGGATGATTTACGTGTCATAAGTATTGAGTTCATCATATGTCCACACGAAGACATCACGATACTCATTGAATACGAATATGAAGGCTTTTCTCTCTTGTGGTGTGCAGTAAGTACCAAGATTGATGTATTTCAGATCTTTCTGAGTTCCCAAGTTGATTTTCTCATGCAACAATGTCGAATTGTGGGTTTTGGAATTCACAGGTCGCCAGAATCTGTTCTGCATATCATACAAATTTTCAAGTGATATCACACCCTTAAGGATGAGGTTTCCTCTGCTTGCATTGGCTGTGTCATGTAGTGTCTGTTCATGCATGTCCTCGTCGATTGCTGCATCTTTGAATACGTCAATGTTCACCATAAAGTACACTATCTGTTGGTCGTCTTATAAAACATTTAAGTTAGTTATGTTAGCTAGGACTGATGATTTATACATAATTTCAATAATAAAATCCATCCCTTAAAGGTAACATCCTAACCATTGCATTTTCCAAGGCATCTACAGCTGCATTACACATTCTTGGTGCTTAAATAATATTAAAATCTTAAAAGTGAGAGATGCATCTCCATACATCTTGTTGATAGCTGCTAAGATGAGGTGACACATAATGTATAATGTTACATACCTAACACATTGTGATTTCGGAGTCACCTACCACTTTCAAATCAACAACGTTGAGTTCAATGGCCTTCTATAAGCCCAAGATAAGTGCTTCATACTCTGTAGTGTTGCTCGTGCACTCAAATTCCAAGCAACTAGAGATCAAGTGTTTTCCTTGTAACACATCTATTAAAACACAGCCAGCACCAGAGCCCTCCTGTGTCTTGGATTCGGCAAACTATATTGTCCACGTATCATATGTGCAGGAACTGCTCACTACACTAGTAGTAGTAGTAGTACTACTAATAATAATAACTTTAAAAATTTCATTATCATCAGCTGGAGATGAAAGGAGATCCAACTGTGCATCTGGTGGAACTTGGGATGGCTCTACAAGATAGCACCCCAACTGTGTTTCCATAAAATAATTTCCAAATAGAAGTTCCGTGAAAGTCATTGGCTCGTTATGTCCACTCAAGGGAGTTAGTAAGTGCTTCATGTATCTCTTTGACTCTACCCATATCTGATTGTTCCTGCCTCTGTACAGAAGCCATAAGTGTGACTAGTCTATGGCAAAGTATCCTTGCAGCTTTTTGACTAGTCCTTGCTTAGTACCACTCCATATTCTTTCAGAATGTCAACAATCACAATGTTGATACATTGGTGAACTCGGCTGTCACCTGATAACCGAATGATGGCATCCTAGAGTTCACCAATTGCTGGAACATGAGTTCTATCTAGCTGAATGATTTATGCATCTACCTTGTCCCATTTAGCATTGATATTCTTCGCCACCGATAGTGGCATGACATTTATTGAAGCACTAGAATCAACCAAGCAATTGTGTACATTGGATTTAAAGATTTCAAATGTTAACAAGAATGGTTGGTAGAGTGTATTTGCCTCCATCATGAGTCCATTAAGTACAAATGCAAGATTTTTAGGAGACTTACTAGATTCATTGTTTGAAGAGGTAGCATTACTGGTAGAAGTTTGTCCAAGTTCTAGTAGAAGGATGTCCCGCTGGCTCGTGATCTTTGTAAGTTCAAATAGTGAGATGTTTGCAAAAACCTTGTTTATATCTTCTACAATGTTGTAATCTACAGTGAGAAGACTGACCGAATTTTCCAGGGACAGAACTAAGTTTGTGGTTTCCAGAGGGATGGTTATATTTTTACTATTGTCAAAAATACTTTTTTTTGGAACTGCCTTCTTGGACTTGCTCTGACTGTTCTAAGCTGAGTTAGCCAGAGGATTTAGTTTTATTAACAAATTTTCTTTAAATTTATGTTTTGGAACCTCAATCATAGTCATCAACCCTTGGCTTCTTAATTTGTATCGACTGCTCTGCTTTTGGTTCAGACCATCACTCGAAGGTTTCTTATCAGCAATAATTTTCTGGGCTAAATGAATGCAAGAATACATGTTCACTACATGCCCAGTGCTTGAAGCTTCATCAGTTGCAACATCATCTTCCTTATCTTTATTGGGCTCAACCTACTCCTCAACAATGACTGAGTCAACAAGTTGCATAGCCATTCTTCTAATAATTTGGCTCCATTGTGGGCATGCCTTCTTCGAATATGTGCCAATTTTTTCAATGTTTAGAACCACATTGGAACTATGTGTAGATTTTGTTGGATGATTATTGTTGTTGCAGAAGCTACATTCCTTCTAACAATGAACTTGGGGGGCCTGCTTCTCATTGTAGTCTCACTTTTCCTTTGTTTAAGTTCAGCCATTTCAGTGGTTAGGGAATTGACGAAATGAGTAAGTCTTTCAAGATCCTTAAGTTCCTTTTCCTTAGCGTTGCTCACATAGGCCTGAGACCTCTTACCTGTGTCCTTGGAGTCGTTCGTGGGGTCATCATCTGTGATGAATCCAATAGTGCGCAGGTCATTATCAACGTCAATAGCCTCTTTGTAGTTTTATTTCATTGTTGGTATCACCGTTAGCTTTACAAACTGCATAATACTTGTCAATAATGTGGAATTGTAGTAGCCTATGGTGATGGAGTCATGAGATTTTTTGTCGTTTGAAAATTGTTCAAGATGCGATTGAACCTCTGATTGAAATCTTTAACTTTTTCCTTCTGCTCCATCTTAAGACTACCCAACTCCTTTAATAACATGGTAGGGGTCTTGTCTTCAGCAAAATTTTCAAGAAAGATTCTTTTGAAAGCCCTCTAATTCTGGATGGAGTTTGGAGGAAGGTTGTGATACCAGAAAACTGCTCTACCATACAAGGTACATGGAAAAAATTTGCATACAACATCATCATAATGCACCTCGAGTGTTTTCAAATGTAGGTAAAAGTTGTCCAAGTGGTCTTCAACCTTCACTGTCTTGTAAGGGTCATATTTCATCAAGAGCTTCTCTACATGCCTCGACATCTTGTGTAGGACACCAGGAAGTGCGGCCCTGAGTCATCCAATCCAGATTTTTCTCTGCCATGTCTTCTTCTTTGTTGTCCTCCTCTTTCTCTTCCAAATCTGGTGCTTCCTCTTCTTCTTCTTCCTTTTCTTCCTCTCGCCCATCCTGCCGAAATTTGAACCTTTGAGTAAGGGGTTTCTTCCTTCTCCTCATTGAAAGAGTGGAGGTTCTTCTTCCCTTTATGTAACATTTGCTAGTTCTTTAAGAGTGGTGACAATTTCTTCTTCAACCGACGATACCACTACTCCAGTGGGGGTGGTCTTGTTCTTATTTTGAGAATATGGAAGAGTGATTGCCCCTAGAATAAATCCAACATATTTTGGAAACTGACGAGTGATGGGGAGGATGGACCAAAGTTTGTGATACAGGATTTCATGTTTAGGCTTGGGTGAGGAAGAGTTACCAACTTCAGAATTACGATTAGGGGAGACAGAGTGAACATCGCTACCTTGATGAGAAGATGGATTAGTGGGATCAGTTGGACAATCATCCATAAAATTTTGGTTTCCCTCCTAGCACCAGAAATGTTGACAATGCTAGACCCGCCAACATTTAGGGGATCTCCCTGATATGAAGTCCCAATCAGACCTCACATCTTTTGGTGTAGGAGTCCCATCCAGTATAAAGGTCCAGTTTCCAAATACTTAATGATTTTCCATGGCTTTAGATGTCGTCACAAGAGAGTGATGCAATGGTATCTTTGAAAATCAAGGTAAGTGTGCCTAGTGAATGTGCATTGCAATTGTGTCTAGGTTCTCTTACTACAAAAGGGGGGAGAAAAGTAAGCCTCTAAGTGAGAGGTAATAGTACCACCCAGGAAGAGACACACATGAATCATAAATACCTATCCAACAGTCAATGGAATTGTCCACAGTAGATGCGACAGTCGTTACGACCAATGAACAAGGAAGATCCATCTAACATCCAATGAAATAGTCCACAATGGATGTGATGGTCATTATAACTGATAAACAAAGAAATGTCCATTGTCTGTGTAGTGTCCCGCAGAATAGTCCACAAGGATGAGATAGCAGTAACAACCATTAAAGTTCATTCTCAACAATATAAGCACTAAAATAACCGAAATAGTTCAACTATCTTAGTACATGTGAAAATAAAACATGATAGATGTGGCAATAGTGGAGCTAATGATGTATAATGTAAATATGTTTCTTTGAACTTTTTTTTAAGAACAAAAGCCTTATAAGGCCAACACATTCTTCATGCATGACTTATGAAAGTTTGTAAGAATATTATGTGAACGTTTTTATTTCATGATAGATGTGGCAATGTCAGGCTGCTATTGTTGCTGAGTTATAGTTGTGTTCTTGGATATGCTTTCTCTTCTCCTCCACATAGCTTGAGGATGCGGGGTCTTCAATGATCTTCAGTATTGTCGGGTTGTTGTACATTTGTTCTCCTTCACTTCATCTTGGTAGGTACAGCCATTCGTTTAGCTATAAGTGAGACTTTAGGCATGTTTCCCTCCTTCTTCTCCTTCTTCATCATCTCGCCATGACCTTATAGTGTACCTGTTCATGCAATTCACTCATGATGGGACAACATTAATATGAAAACTCCCTATCCTAAGATGATGCATTACTATACATGAAATGAGCCTAGGACAAGTGACAAGCTGGGAAAGAGGGCCTAGGAACTATGCATTGCATAGTTCTAGGTGATAGGGAGAGAGCTTGATCACTGAGACTGCACAACGTGCAGCTCAGGATTGACTGAGGAACGTTTCAGCATAGTCCCCACTAGGGAAATAAATTTCGCAGTGGCCAGTGGGATTCAAGATTTCACAGTTCATGAAAGAAGTGGGTTATGCAAGATAAGGCCCTAGGTTTAGTTTTGTGCAATTTTGAGAGGCATGGGGGACTAGGCAACAGAGAGACCTCCAGGACAAATCTGCGCAGTTCTTGATGTCAGTGAGCTCGAGCTAAGGAAGGAAATTGGAGGACACATTTATGCAGTTGATCTAGGTGGATATTGGTGGCCACCTACCAAGTCCACCTGGACCCCCACCATTGTTTCTCTTAGCATTTTCATTTTCCTTAATTATAGCAAAGCTTACTATTTTTAGCAGTTTTTCGGGTCCTAAACTTCCAGAGCTATTTTGAGGCCCTAAATGAGATTTTTTTGGGAAATTTGGGGGCAACATTGATCCAAATTGGTAGTGCTCAGATAGATCTTTCTAACGAGCTATTGTACGCATCAAACGGAGATCGTATGCCAAAGTTGCGACCCCGGGAAGTTGATGTACCAATTTACCAAATGGAGCCCACAGTTTGGCATTTCATCTTCTAGTGTTAGGTTTTGAAATGTTAAGGGTTTTCCATTGTTTCTCAACAATAAATAGGCCTTCGAGCCTCATTGTAACATAGCTCAGAGGCATGTAGCCACCACATCTCTTCTCAGAGATAAGCTACCATCGCCCTTGTTGGTTTATTTCCATTACTGTTTGTAAGCATATTTCAACATTTTACATTAATGAAATGAAGTATTATTTCCACTGAATAGCTGTGTTTATGGTTATCTCTATAATTTGTTGCGTTCTTGTTTAATTCTAGATCAGTGGTATCAGAGCGGTTTACTTTTTCTCTGTTTTTCTTTGGATGTCCCCAACGAGGTCAGGATATAAGGAGTTAGGGCTTGAACTGGTCGAACTTTTGCAAGACCAGCCTTGCAAATCCCGACAATGTCCCATGGTGGATGAGAAGAAATATGAGGGGGTAGGAGATCCTATCAAAATCTTGCCCGAAGAAGCCCTCGAGTGACAATGGAATGCGATGATGGACAACTTTGCCCAGATCCTTCAGTGGCTACCCAGAAGCGACACATCGGCTTATAGCAGCTACTCTAGAAACGCCACACCCTTTAAGGTACAAGTTAATTTTGAAATCCCAATATTTGAGGGTCAGATAGACGTAGATGCCATAGATAAATGGTTAAATCTACTAGAGGGTTATTTTTCTGTTCATGAATTTTTGAGTCAAGAAAAGATTGTTTTCACTCTTCTTAAAGCAGCCCCCCACGTCAAGGACTGATTGGAAACCTACTGCGAGCAGAGGGATGAAAATACTGGCTCACTATTTTCAGCCACACCCACCTGGATTTCATTCCGAGATGCCATCAAGGAGCTGTACTGCCCTGTCAGAAGCTATGAGGATGAATACATAAAGTGGACCATGCTGCAGCAAGGAAGGGCCCAAGACGTGCCAGAGTTCACCAATCTTTTCCATACCCTTTGCACAAAGTTGGGTATCAAGGATTAAAAGTAGCATTTGATACTCAAATACCGTGGCTTCCTGTACAAGTACATCTAGGAAGAAATAGAATTCTTGAACATCTCCTCGCTCGACACAGCATACCGATATGTCGTCAAGGTCAAGTAGAAGTTTAAACGAAAGAAGCCAAACTTTGGATCTGCAAATCCGAAGCAAGGGAAAGGTGCCCCTAAACCACAGAACAGGGGACAAAGCCAAGGCGGGGCAGTCCAAGACAACTCGCCAAAGTTGCAAGCAAAAAATAGTGCCACGAAGTTTAAAAAGGACACGAGAAAATAGTGTGAGTTCCATAAGAGCTCCACTCACAACACAAGTGAGTGTCGGGTGAAGCAATCATTGGTGGCTGAGCTAAAGGTTTTAGAATCAGATGCATGTTTCGACTCTGAGTCAGAACCCGAAAAGGGGAATGACAAAGGGAATCATATCATTGATGCGTATCCCAACACCACTATTGCTACCACCAAGATCCAAAAAAATGAACCCAATAATCCAGAGGAGGAGGAGCGTCTCTTCCACTCCCAGATGTGGGTAAAGGGCTCCATCTATAGTTCATTGTCGATAGCAAGAGCCAAAATAACCTCATTTCGGTACAGGTCATGAAGCAGTTGGGCTTACCGACCACAACATATCCACAACTGTACACCATCGGGTGGCTTCACCAAGTACGGGATCTTCATGTGAACCAGCAGTGTTGCCTTCCATACAACATCAAGCCCTTCACGAATGAGGTATTGTGTGACATTACTCCCCTTGAATTTTCTGATGTATTATTAGGACAACCATACTTGTGGAAGTGACATGCTGTGTATGAATCAAGGCCCCGTGCTGTTATTATTACATTGGGAAATAAGTTGTACAGGATACCAGAGGTAGCACCGCCTACCGCCATCTCTTTGATTACTGCAAAACAATGCAGTAAGCTCATTTCCAAAACTGAGAAATTTGTTTTCTTGATGATACACCCTCAAGGAAAGAAGAAGACAGTGGCCACAGCCTTGAGACAAGGCCCCTCTGCACGACAACTACAGATGGACAAGGTCGTGGAGGAGTACGAGGACATTTTCACCTCCCCCATAGGGGTTCCTCTACACTGTCAAGTCATGAATGCTATCGATCTGACCCTAGGTGCACCGCTACCCAATGTACTAATTTATCGGCACTTCGTTCTAGATAACGATGAAATCAAGAGGCAGATTCAGGAGCTGCTACAGAAAGGTCACTTCCCTCCGAGTTCCTTGCCTTGTGGGAGCCTGATCGTGTTGGTACAGAAGAAGGATGGGACTTGGAGACTTTGTATTGACTATCAGGCACTGAACAAGATCACTATTTGTAATAGGTACCCAATCCCACGGATTGATGACCTCCTGGACCAACTAAAGGGGGAAAAATATTTAAGCAAGATTGATCTGAAGTCAGGATATCACCAGGTACCAATCGAGCCTTCTGATGTGTGGAAGACTGGCTTCATAGCCAAGGAGGGCCTTTTCGAATGGTTGGTTATGTCTTTCAGATTGACGAATGCTCCTACAACCTTCATGAGGCTAATGGATGACATCTTTTGGCCATTCACCAACTCATTTGTAGTGGTATACTACATTCTGATCTCCACCACATCTAACAGGTTCTCCAAACACTGCGGCAACACAAGCTATGTGCCAATTTGGAGAAATTCACTTTTGGCATGACCTAGGTTCAGTATCTGGGATACATTATTGATGAACAAGGGGTGCATGTGGATCTAGCCAAGATCCAAGTCATTCGGGATTGGTCATCTCCAACCACTCTGACAGAGCTCCGCAACTTTCTAGGCCTTGCCAACTTCTACCGCAGGTTCGTATTGGGGTTTTCTCATATCACTTGGCCCTTGAGTCAAGTCACCAAGGGAGGAGCGAAAGCAAAATTCTTTCGGTTTGAATCTCAAGAGAAGGCATTCATAGAGTTGAAAGATCGCCTCTGCACAGCACCAATGTTCACGTTACCAGATTTACAACAACCATTTGAGGTCAAGACAAATGCCTCTGACTATGATATTGGGGCAGTCCTTACTCAACATGGGCATCCAGTGGCATATCACAGTCAAACACTTTCAGACACAGTCCAGAAGTATCCCACTTATGATAAAGAGATGTATTCCATTGTTCAGGCCTACCGACAATGGAAGCATTACATTTTGGGGAAGGAAACGGTCATCCACATAGACCACCGACCCCTGCAGTTCATACAGACCCAAGGGAAATTGTAGAATGATTGCCATCAGAAGTGGTCTACATACCTGCAACAGTTCCATTTGAATATCAAGTATAAGAAGGGCAACACCAATAATGTTGCAGATTACCTCAGTCGAACACTGATCATGGCGTTAACCACCGTGCTCAACTCTTGCGGGCACGAGATTTCTAATTGGCCACTTCTCTACAAAAGTGACCTAGAATTTGGCCACACATACCAGACACTCTTGGAGGGTCGGCATGTTCCATATTTTCATCTCCAGGATGCCTTGTTATGCCACCTGGGTCACCTTTGTGTTCCTTCAGGTGAGTGTGCCAATATGATTTGGGAAGCTCACTACAGTCGGGCTGCTGGGCATTTCAGGGTTGAGAAAATGATGGCAGTACTACAAAAATATTTCTATTGGCCGAATCTTCGACAGGATTTTGGGAAGTACATCAGATCATGTACTTCTTGTGCCATTGCCAAATGACCATCAAGAAGCAAGGCCTCTATACCCCGCTGCCTACCCCTAGTCGACCTTGGGAATCCATCTCCATAGATTACATGTCAGGCCTTCCTTCCACTAAGCATGGAAATGACTGTGTTTTTGTGGTCATCGACAGGTTCACGAAGATGGCCATTATGGCAGCCTGCAAGAAGAATAACACAGCAAAAGCCACTGCTAAACTCGTCTTTGAATGAGTGTGGATGCACTTTGGGATCCCTCAGTCTATCATCTCAGATCAGGACAGTCAATTCCTCAGTACATTTTGGTTCAGTCTCTGGTCAATGATGGACACCAAACTCACTAAGTCCACAACCTTCCATCCTCAAACTGATGGCTAGACAGAGGTTGTCAATAGGATGATTGTACACATTCTATGCATGTACAACTCAATGCATCCGTGCACATGGGATGAGAGCCTCCCCTATGTTCAACACAGCCACAATCGAGCTCTTCACAGCTCGACTAGCCACAACCCTTTTCAGGTGGGCTTGGGATTCCAGCCATTATGCCCCATTGATGTGGCCATGCTACTTGCAACTACTCACACAGATTCGGCTCATGTCCAGTTCGAAATAGACAAGGCAACCAGCTTCATTGAGCACATCCAACATATTTTCCAGCAGGTCCATGACATTCTAGAGAAATCAAATGCCAAGTACAAGAGCGACATGATCAACATCAGGTGCCACACAAGTTTCAGGTGGGCGACAAAGTCTGGTTGCATTTGCAGAAGGAACACCTTACTGGAGCCTATCGGAAACTGAGACCAATCCGCTATGGTCCTTACACCATTACCAAGGCTATTGGAGACAATGCATTTGAGCTCAACATTCCCCCATTCCTTGGCCTGCACCCAGTGTTCAATGTGGACCACCTTCGGGCATACTTTCCACCATTGCTAGACACATCCGACATTACAGAATAGCTCACACCCACAAAATTAAATCCAAATTGCATGGAACAAGCTGCAACTGATTAGATCATGGAAACACAAATCAAGAACACTCGCCAACAGAATATCAAACTGTATTGAGTTTTCAAAGCAGACTAACTGCTTCACCAGGGCAAGTGGCTCACCAGGGACCAAGTTCAGCAAAAGTTTCCTCATCTCATGGAGGAACTCAACGCAATGGGGAACATTGCTTCCTGAGGGGAGAGGAATGATCTAGGTGGATATTGGTGGCCTCCTACCAAGTCCACCTGGACCCCCACCATTGTTTCTCTCAACATTTTTAGTTTCCTTAATTGTAGCACAACTTACTATTTTTAGCAGTTTTTCGGGTCCTAAACTTCCAGAGCCGGTTTGAAGCCTTAAACGATGTTTTTTTTTGGAAATCTAGGGGCAACATGGGTTCATAGACTGATGTTTTGATTCCCAAAGTGGTAGTGCTTGAATAGATCTTTCTAACAACCTATTGTACGCATCAAACGAAGATCGTATGTGAAAGTTACGACCATGGGAAGTTGATGTACCAATTTACTCAAACGAGGCCCACAATTTTTTTCATTTCATCTTCTAGGGTTAGGTTTTGGAATGTTAAGGGTTTTCCATTGTTTCTCAACAATAAATAGGCCTTCGAGCCTCATTGTAACACAGTTTAGAGGCATGTAGCCACCACATCTCTTCTCAGAGATAAGCTACCATCGCCCTAGTTGGTTTATTTCCATCACTATTTGTAAGCATATTTTAACATTTTACATTAATGAACTGAAGAATTATTTCCACTGCATATCTGTGTTGATGGTTATCTCTGTAATTTGTTGTGTTCCTGTTTAAGTCTGGATCAGCAGTTCTAGGGGCCAAGGGGGGTTGGGCTCTCTATGCCTTGTGGGGTTCCAACAGGCAAGGGGAAAATCTTTAGGACTGAAAGTGCGAAGTGCGTAGTTCAAGTCAAACTGAGAGGAACAACTGTCCAATTCTGGGGATAAAGGGAGGTTATTCGGCAATGGAATTGCATAGTACAACTCTCCTAGAGGACAATGACTATGCAATGCACAGTTCCAAGCAGCAAGGTGACAACAATGAGGGCTAAAACTGTGCATTCCGTAGTTTAGTCTTGGCTGGGTGAAGCTGAGTTTCTCGGTAGGGAAGATTTTCCAAAAATGGTTAAGTGCGGGAGGAAGACAGACTTGTGATGAATTTGAACTTGTGATCACACATTTAACATACTTCAATGACATGACATATAGACCATTGAAGAAAAAATAAAAACATTACCCTTTGTGTGATTGTCTCATAACAAGAAGTGACAAGTGCAACACTTGAGATAGACTTTAGGATGACCGCGATGACACTTGTGTGACAATGCTCAAAATTTTGTGTATGAGTGCGTTAGGTGTTTACATGGCTAAGCAAATTCATATGCATAAAGACTATCCTTTGAAACCACCAGAAAATGTTTGCAAATAGGACATAATAGTCAAACATGCCAAAAGATGACAATTAATCCAACAAATGAAAGGGTTCAGAGAACTTTAGGAAATCTCGTGAAATGAGCTTAAGTGTTTGCAACAATCAAGGGAAAGACCAAGCAAGGTTCCGAAATTTGAGTGTAAGACAAAATTTTGGAAGGTGTTGCAGCCGCTACGATAGGAATCAAAGTGGGAGCTCAAGAGTCCTAAGACGATAGTGACTATGTTGAAATGGTCATGTGTAAAGAGTGAGGAGAAAATCTCTCTATTTATAATAAATTATTAGGATAGATCTAAATGTAGAGAAATATAAAAAAATATAGACTAAATCAAGATCTAGTTGTTAGGAATATTTGATCATATTTGAGAGAGGAAAATATTCTTGAAATGGTCAAAAAATATTTATTTAGTGGGCTAACTCAAAAAATAATGATTTATTGAGTTAATCAAGAAAAATTATTAAAGTAATAAACAAATAAAAATGATTTATTAATTACTTTAAGGAGATATAGTCAAAGTGAGTTAGAAATAATCATTAAATAATGACATTATTATTATCTCATAGGAGAAAATTTGAATAATTAAGAAATAATAAATAAATAATGATTTAATAATATTTCAAGGGAGAAAAGTTAAACGATTAAGGAATAATAAATAATTAATGATTTATTTAATTATTCCTTTTGATGAGTAAAAATATTTTAATTATTTTCACTAAATGGGTAAATATGAAAATCACATGAAATTAATTAAATTAATTTAACAATGTAAACTTTGAAACAGGAACTGCAAACTCAAATTGAGAACTCTAGCAAAAAAAACACCAAAAAAACATGAAAAACATTGCTAAAAACGAAAAGTGTTGATGCTGGAATAACCCTTTTTTTTTCTAGGGTAAATTTTGAACACATTTTAAAAATGGCAATGAAAACCAATTTTTTGTGCAAAAAACACGCTCAGAACGAAAAGTGCTGATAATGGAATAACAAATTTTTTTTTGAGAGTAACTTCTCAACACTTCGAAATAATGACGTAAAAGATTTTATCATGACTCAGAAAAACATCAAAATTTCAAAAGAATTGAAAAAAAAAAACACAACAACAACAATAAAAAAAAGGTTAAAAAAATAACATAGATAAAAATATATATTTAAAACAAAACATAAAATAAAATAAAATATATATATAAAAAAAATCAACATAAAAAAAAAAAGAATCAATCATAAAAATGTAAAAAAAAAACAAAAAAATATTAAAAAAAATGTAAATTTTGTTTTTCTTGTTAAACCATAAAAACATTAAAGTTAAGTAAGTAAGAATAGAAAAAATTAAAATAATTACAAAAAAACTATAAATAAATAAATAAAAAAAAAACAGAGTAGATTTAAAAAAGAAATAGAAAATTAACCAATATTTTTTTAAAAACTACTAAAACTAAGGTTAAAACATTTAGAATTAAACATTAAAAAATTATATATATATATATATATATATATATATATATATATATATATATATATATATACTCAAATTAACAAAAAAAAAAAAAAAAAACGTAAAATCAATTAAGATTTAAAATATAGGGTTTTATTTACAAAAATTGTGTGCATTTTTTTTTTTTAAGTAAACATTTAATTTTTTTTAAATATATATTCTTTATTTAAAAAAAAGGTTTGCGCATTTTATTTAAAAAAAACTAAAACATATAATTTAAAATATATATATACTTCGGTGAAAGAGTTCTAAGGCTCGGTGAAAGAGTTCGGTGAAAGACTTATGAGGCTTGGTGAAAGAGTTAAACACGTACTCTATATATACTTTGGTGAAAGAGTTCTAAGGCTCGGTGAAAGAGTTAAACACGTACTTTATATATTCTTCGGTGAAAGAGTTTTGAGGCTCGGTGAAAGAGTTAAAAACTTGCTCTATATATTCTTTGCATATATTTTTTGGTCTGCACGTTACGGTGGGCACCGACGATCTGCAGTCAGGTTTGCTAATATCAGGTGCACACATTCCTTATATTTTTCTTTTTCTAATACATATTTGCTCATATAATTTCTAGTATGAATATTTCACCACAGTTACCAAAGATTACCAAGGGCAAACCTAGGCCTTTATGAGTATATAGAGTCTTTAGAGAAACGTAGAGAAGAAAGAGAAGCCAACCTACAAAAAGAGTTAGAAGCCATGCTGGAAAATAAATTTGCATCTCTTGAAGACACGATCCAAAAACAAATAGAAAATAAAATAGAACTACTGGAGAATAAAATGGAGGTAATGGAGATAGATTGTTGGTTATAGAAAAACAAAACCAAGATACTAACCAACCATCCCAGTAAGGAGATGCTGATACTTGAGAGAGTCTTAAAATGAAAGACACAATTAAAGAACTAGAAGAAAAAGTTAATAGCCGCGTCATCCTAAATAATGTGGTAGATAAGTTAGATATCAAACCAATTAAAGATGAAATGAAGAAATTAATAGAATTAGACCACGAACGTAACAAAAGGGCCTTGAACCTTATAATCTTTGGTTTAAAAGAGGAAGTAGATGAGGATACTTTAGCCTTAGCCTAGACAAGATTACATAATAGATTACAAACTGAAACAATGCATCTCATAGAAGCAAAAAGGTTGGGGAAATTAACTGAGAATAAAGGAAGACTAATCCACTTAAAGGTGAGCTCCACTAATCATAAGTACGACATACTTAGTAAAACCTCAAGTCTAAAAGGAACGGGAATATTCATAAATGAAGATCTCATTCTAGAAGATCAAGCAAAATTAAGAAAGGAGGTTCAAAAGGTAAAAGAAGTTAGAAAGGAAGGAAAATGGGCAATAATCAGAAATAGAAAAGCCTTTATTCGAGATAGAAACCAAAAATATAGTGATCAATAGCAATTAAACATGCTCCAGATCCTTTCTTGGAACTGTCGGGGCTTCCCATGGAACAAAGGCCCTAAGATAAGTTGGATTTCAAATGATGTTGATATTATTTTTCTTGTTGAAACTTGGGAGCGCGAAGAATCTAAGGTCCCTAACATAGATGGCTTTACACTATGGTCTACCTGGAACAAGCGATCCTCCCGTAGAGTATCGGGGGAATAGCTTGTTACATTAAGAAGAACATCTCCCCCCATGCTAGGATTTATAAAAACAACCCTCATAACCAATATAGGTGGATAGAGATCAGTGACATTAATAATAAAAAATCATACATAGCAGTATGTTATTTCCCCCCCATCAATTCTACCTTCTATAAGAAGAAGAATCTAGATAAAACTAACACTTACAATGGTTTAGAGAATGATATTTATAGCCTAAGGAATGACAATAATATCCTTTTAATAGGTGACTTTAATGCTCGAACTTCAAACAACCAAGCTATTATTCTAAGCAATCATTCCAACCCTAATCCTCTTTGGTTAGATGAAGACCCTACTCTGGCTAGTAAGTACAAAAGGAGCTTTGAAGACCTCGGGGAAAATTTGTTTGGGTTGGAGCTAGTCAAGCTCTGTAGTGCTCAGGATCTCATAATTTGCAACGGTCTAAAGAAGTGGCCCAATTGCAGCAAGATGACCTGCATTCATGGACTTGGTAGTAGCAGGGTAGACTATGTTATTTCCGATCTCCCATTATAAAATGCAATAATAAAATTTGACATCATAAACGACCACGAACCTGACTCTAATCATAGGTCTTTACTTATAACTCTCAATTTTTTCATGCATAGAGTTCCCACAGAAAATAATACTTATAGCCAAAAGAACTTAATATTTGATATAAATAAAAATGATCTCTTTCTAAATGAATTAAAAACTAATTTAATTCGTTTGTCTAGTATAGACAAAATAGAAGACCTCTATCATAATTTTACTACAACCCTCTCATATTCTATTAACAAGTTCTTGATTGAAGTTTCAAATAATAAAAGAAATAGCAAAACCAATCCATGGTATGACAAAGATTGTAAAAGTGTGAGGAGAGAAATTAAGGAAGTTGTTGATGAATTTCTTAAAATGGACAAGATAAAAATATACAAAGCCCTAACTAGAAGGAAAAAGAGGTAGTACATTCGTCAAAGGTAGGAGAATCTCTTATACCTCTCTAAGGTAGCTCCTAAGAAATTTTGGAGGCAGATTCTGATTAGGAAGACTAAAGATAATAATAAAATTGCTCTTAATGATTAGAATTCCTATCTTAAAAAGCTTTATGAATCTCCAAATGTCATGGATAATTTGGAAACACTGCTCACAACGAAAGAAGTTTTCTCTTTAGAAGACATTAAGTTTGGGGTTAATTTCCTCACTAATAGGAAGGCTAAGGACATTGAAGGTTACCAGGCAGAAATCTTAAAACTCAGAGGTCTTGTCCTCATCCTCCACATCCACAAGATTTTCAATCAAGCAGTCAAGCAAGGGTTCCCTAAACCTTGGACTGAGAGCCTCATTATCCCTATTTTTAAAAGTGGGGATACAAGTAACCCCTCTAATTATTGGACAATTATGATCAACCCTCTCTTAGCCAAGTTATATGGTAGTATTTTGGCAAAGAAGTTAAGCATATGGCTTGAAAGTGAAGGTAAGCGGGCTAAAGGCCAAATAGGTTTTAGAAGGCATCACTCAACAACATACCACCTAGTTATGTTTAGGATCATTGTAGAGGAATGTCGTAATGATAAATCCAATTTATTTTTTTGCTTTGTGGACTTTAGAAAGGCTTTCGATACGGTTCCTAGATACAACCTTTGGAATAGATTAGCAGAGCTAAAGATTCCTCTTGAGTTGAGAGCTTCCGCTATAAGGTTATACGGGAATGTAATTGCCAAGCTAAAGAGAAATGAGGGGTGGTCGAAAGATATTAAGTGTAACGTTGAAGTTAAACAAGGTTTCCCCCTCTCCCCTACCCTATTTGGCATTTACATCGATAAGCTTGAAGGCTATTTAGAGGAAGTAGGATGTGATGACACGAGCTTAGCTGTGTTAGTCATCATCCTTCTTCTCTATGCTAACGATATTGTTCTTTTTCCAAGGTGCCCATTTGATCTTGATAAGCAACTCAAGCTTCTTAAGGATTTCTGCTCTACCATGGGTATGACTGTTAACACTGATAAAACAAAAGCTATGATTATCAAATCCAAGAAGGACACTTATGCTAATTTTATGTATGACAATAATAACTTGGAGGAAGTGTATTCTTACAAGTACCTAAGAATTGATATTCATCATAAGCTTAACTGGAACCATAGCATTGAGAAAAGGATTAATGGGTAAAGGAAAGCTTATTTTGGTCTTGAAAATAATTGTAAAACAACAAACCTCATAATGTGGGATAAAAAGAAGTTCCTCTTTGCAATTTTAGTCCCTCCTGTTATCTTATATGGCTGAGAGGTTTGGGGTTGCAACATCTCTAGAGAATCATGGAGAAAGATTGAGCAAATCTAGAAGTGTTTTATAACTTATAACTTGAAAATTTAAAGTAATACACCCTATAGGTCTTTCCCCTATTGGGAGCCTAGCTATGATTAGGTTTCTGCTATACAAGCATAAACTCAATAACATGGACGATCATAGACTTCCTAAGTTAGCTTTAAATTCCAGCCAAAACCACTTAAGCTCAATCAGGGGTGGCATAAAGACACAAGGGCCTGGTTAAACTATTGGGAGATCAATGAGAATGATGTATTGCAAAACATAAATAACATTAAAGATATTGTTACTTCTAAGTTCAAAGAAAAAATGTGGTGTGAGAAAGATTTAGTGGCTAAAGGAAAATTAAGTTATTATAAGAAGGTCATCAACCCCACCCTAGAAGTTCAAAATTATCTCTCTATTTTAACTAGCTCAAAGAAGAAAATTAATATAGCAAAGATTAGAACGAATCC
The DNA here is from genome assembly GCA_000404065.3 of Pinus taeda. NCBI lineage: Eukaryota > Viridiplantae > Streptophyta > Pinopsida > Pinales > Pinaceae > Pinus > Pinus taeda. The sequence continues at coordinate 8,180 of APFE030293200.1, read as the reverse complement.
TCATGAGCTCCATAGTGAAACAGGTCATTGGGCAGTTCCTAAAATGCCATGGATGGAAAGGATCTGCGATATATGTGAGAATAGGAACATTGAGGATGAAAACCACTTCCTCTTAGAGTGCCCCACGTACAACCACATTAGATCTCAGTTTCACAATATTTGTTATAATACTGACCTTCCTAGCCTTTTACAATGTCAAAATTATAGTGAGCTCGGGAGGCTTCTCTCCAAGCTTTTTGAGCATAGGAATAAAATCTTAAATCAAA
>APFE030293196.1:18743-50102 GCA_000404065.3 Pinus taeda | reverse complement strand
TTTAATTTCCAGATTCATGGAGAGGCCAAAAGAAGCACATTGGCAGGCATCAAAAAGAATTCTAAGGTATGTTAAAGGTACTAAAAGGTTTGGCATTTTATATACTACTTCAGAATGTTCAAATTTAATTGGATACACTGATAGTAATTGGGCTGGAAGTGTAGATGATCAGAAAAGCACATCCGGTTATGTTTTTCACATGGGTTCAGGAGCCATTTCACGGGCTTCTAAGAAACAACCTATTGTAGCTTTGTCTATAGCAGAGGTTGAATATGTGGCAGCTACAACAGCAACATGTCAAGCAGTTTGGATGAGACGAATGTTAAGGAGCTTAGGCCAAGAGCAGGCAAAAGGAACAGTGATTTTTTGTGACAATAGCTCAGCTATTGCATTATCCAAGAATTCTGTGTTTCATAAGAGAACGAAACACATTGACACAAAGTTTCACTACATTAGGGAATTGGTGAACAATGGAGAAATTATTTTAAAACATTGCAGGACTCAAGAGCAGGTTGCAGACATTTTGACCAAGCCATTGGACTAGAAAAGTTTTGAGTTTTTGAGGAAATGTTTGGGTATGACTGATAACCCAGCAATTGAAATTAAAGGGGAGTGTTGAAAATATAATTTCAACTTGCCGTGCTGCATTTAATTCACAAAACCACCAGACCTTATCGGACCGCTTTTCACGAAAACTGGTTTTCCTCTGAACGGACCCGATAAAACCTTGAGCTGACGCATGTCCTCAGTACATTTTCCAAAATCGTTGTTTATCGGAGCGCAAACTTCAACAGAAATGGGCCTTCCGATATTGACCAAAGCCATCCAATTTTTTGAGGGCAGATCAACGGTTGATGTACAACCTTAGACCTGCACCATTTGGACATTACGTGAAGTTTTGGGTTTGACTGCCATTTACTGCAGTGAAGTAATTAATGGTTTTTACTCCTATTCGTAGATTGTAGTTAATTTTTTTTTAATTTTATTATTTGTTTATTCACGGAAGTATGGGCATAGCTAATAGTATTTTAATTATAATGTTTTTAATTATTCACGGGAGTAGCATAGGTAAAAAAACATGTAATGTTTGTTTTATTACGTATTGTATATGGAGTGTGAATCCACGCAGCAACATATGGAAAAATGGGCGAATGAAGAAAATCTCTTACACAGAGGTATCAAAATTCTTAATGCACAACAGTGCAGGTGTAATGTTCTTTTGTTGAGAGATTGAAATGGAATGTGTAGCAGCACACATGTAATTTTTTCGTTGTTTGTTGAATATGTTCTAAGAATATATGCAGAAGCATAGGAGGCAGAGTATGTACTTTTTATTATTCTGTTGAAATGAAATATGCAGCCGAGTAAATGAAACAAGAAGTTTTTTTTTATTTACAACAGTAAATGTAAATGAAAAATTTACACACAATAGTGTAAATCTTTTCAAAAGGAGACAGAGTAAATTTTTTTTGTTGAAATGTTCTTGGAGTAATCCCTCAGACATAGGAAGAATATTTTTGTAACAACAATTGTCTTTGATTAATGAATACAAAGCTTTTGTGGGTGTGTGTAATACTCTGTTCTCAGAAAATAATTTGTTTATAGCTTCCCTGTGTTAAGATCTTGGAGAAAAATAGAGCATTGTTCTCTGTTCAGGTTATTTGTTTTGGAATTTACCAGAAAATTCCCAGTAGGCAAGGGGTTGGAATAATTATGGGACGTTGAGATATTACAATATGTTATGAGATTGGAGGCTATGCCATATAAACTCATTCTCTCTACAACCTATATATGGTATTTTATTGGAAAAGGAAAAACTGAGCATTGGATTTGGATCTACCAATGAAGGAAAGGGATGATTTCCAAGATGTAGCCAGAGATTTGTTGATAGAGCATCCTCCTCTACAATCGAGATCATGTTTAGACGTAGCAGGGAGATATTCTTCCATTGCTAATACTGTGGCGATTTCGACTTATGATGAAGTTAGTTTTGAGGGAAAATTGGTCGCCCCCTCTTTAACAAACCAATGATAGCATGCATCACATAGGTACTTCACCAAAGAACATAATTAATAGATGTTTGGATGTGATTCACAACAAATTCATGGTTAATGTTGCTCAATTGGGTGGAGGAAATAACAATTATGTGACCAATATGAGATTCCATCCATAGCGTTGATGGTTAGAGTGTGAAATCCGCATGTTTTTAGACAACCTATGTATATAGGGATATTAGATTTATGAGGAGTATTATATTTATTAGATGGGAAGCTTATAATTATTAGACAAAAGTTTACTTTAGAGAATTGAGTCCAGTGTTCTTTGGAGAATGATTTATGCCCAAACATTATTGCTATTAGAGGATTAATTCTTTGTAGTCCTAGAGACCAATCCTTTATATTCCAAGAAGATAATTTATATTCAGTTTGAAGGACAAGTAACTTAATCCGTTGGCATGAAAAATACCTCAAAAGTACGAGTTTACTATGGAGATTGATCACCCAAGATTTGAGGCTAAGTTCAAGAGACATAAAATGATATATTTCCAGAGTTATTAGAATTACCCTATTCTTTTAGAGGTTTGGGTTTATTGTTTGAGGATTAAAAAATTCACATTTGAAGAAATAAGGGTTTTTGGAGATATACGGGTTTTTTTTTGCATGCTTGAATAATTAGTATTCCTGCATATTTTCTTGCTTTTGTATGGGATAAGATGGATTTCCTTGAAGGGACCTTGGAAAACACCCAAAAGCTTCTTGATGGAATAGTGAGAATATATGGTCCTTTACAAAACAATACCTCCTTAGGCCAAAATAATCGTTAAAGTAGCAGACCATTCTTGAAATTGGTCCATGCCATTCTACAACAAAAGCACCCATGGGAAATGAAGGAAGCATAGGGAAGAGGAGCTAAGCTCTTCACACTTGGATCTGAATTGCAATGAACAAAGTTAGTCATAGACCTTCATAAGTTGGAAGAATTAGACACATGTCTATCCAAGGTGGAGCAACCAAAATGGAAAAAATGCAGTTGGGCTCTCAAGCCATCCATTCTTGCATTGATACAACCCAAAATTTGGGAACATCCTTGTGAGAAGGTCAGACTCACAGTTGCTTCTTGTATCAGTAGGATCATAACTTTAACATCACCATTACGACCTTACAATAATGATATTATAAGGGAGATATTGCAACTGATAGTAGAATCCCTTCAGGGGTTGAACAACGTCATACTTCCTACCTTTCAAAAGTGGCACATAGTCTTAAAACTCATGGTATAGTTTAGCTTTGGCACATTCATGTAGAATCTAGAATATGAGGACTTGATCTCTCAGGTGTTCCTAAACTTTTACACCAACATTACATCGGCTCATCCAAATAGTATCAAAACAAGCATGCAAAATATTATGTCCTTGTTTTTAGAAGGAGATGTTGAAATATGAAAGATACTAAGATCCAAAATGTTGACCATTTGGAAAAAGGAACTAATTGTATCACCAACCACCTATGATCTAGTTGAGAAGTTGGTCATGAAAAACATAAATTTTCTCAGAAAAGTGTTGACTAAGAAGGAGATTAAAATGATTGATGGAGGAAGCAAGGACAAAGGTAGTAAAACCTACAACAAGAATGAACTAAGAAGGAGAGGAATATTTTTTTATCTGTAAGGGACCTTGGGAACTTAACCATTCATGTCCAGGTGATAAGGAGGTAATAAGGGCATAATAGTTAAAGGATCCTTTAGATCATGGAGATTCATCCATAGTTGGGTTCAACGGTTTTCAGGAGAGCACCATGAAGGATTCGAGAAATCAAGTACAGATGGTGAGAAACAACACATTGTTTTTCAGAGAAACTTGCAAGACAAGCCAATGATAATCAGTCAACTTGACAAAGTACATGGGGAAAGGAAGAAGGTAATTCCTCTGGATGATGTGGTAGTTGAGTCCATAGATATCTAGGAGGACATCCATAAAGAGTATGGGAAATAAGGTGCAGATAACATTCCACCAGTACATCCATGTTTGACAACCATAGAGGGTGGATAATAGATTGACCCCACACGTGGAGAAGACCATGAAGAATACATTCAAGGAGAAACCGACAATAAACCGACATGACCATGAGGGGAAACATGAAAAATATAGTATATAGGGTGAGCGATTTATTGAGAGTCAGTCAAAGGTTCAAGCTGGAGCTATGATAGTTGAGCATTCGGTGCAAACAAATATAGAGGCATTCAATAGGGCACCAAAATTTTTAGTAGAGGACTTCCAGGAAAAGATCATGCATTTCAAGACAAACCTTATGATGTTGAAGCAGAGAGTCTGGACAGTCCAAGACACTTTCTTACATGAGAATAGGGAAAATGAGGAGCTCATGGGGGTAAGTGCCAAATAAATGGCCAAGATGTCTAGTGTTGAGGAAGGACTCAATTCCCTCACAAGGGAGCAAGATGAGTATAGTTGAGAGTTCTAGAGTATCCCTCTACATGAATACATAGATAAGGCTTGCAACACTACAAACCCGCCTTTATACATTGGGGAGAGCAAGGTAGAGTTCTCCAAATGGATCATGTTGGGTGGCCGAGTGGATCAACATGAGTTGAGTATCAAGAAACATCAACATAGTAGAATTATTCCATGTTCAGACATTCCTACATTAGATCCTTCCCATGGGATGGATTGGCAAGAGATTATGAGTTGGAACTGTATTGATGGGATGATTCCTAGGATGATACCCTTATCTAAGGGCTTATTGTATCTTGGGCTCTTAGGCATGGGCAGTGATGGAGGGCTGATATGGTATCATAAAGCACAGGTCCAAAGAATTAGGTGGCATTAGGATCTAGGTGAATCTATTGAGAGTAGGATTGGACAAAGGATTTTTTGGGATCCAGGTATCAAAGGATCCATTCAACATCATTTAGCATGGAGGCATGGAATAACACACTGATTTTTATGGGATCTAGGTATCAATATATAAATTCTTTTGTTGAGGGCAAGCAATCTTTGGGTGGGAGGCTTTGTAATATTCCCTTACCTTGATGTGGTCAAAATGGATAGAATCTACCCATGGTATTTTCCCATGGGATCTTCCCATAGTATTTTATTTCGTTTTTTGAGGGAAAATAATAAAATAAGGTTTGTAGAGAGTCCCTCAAGCCTATTTAAGGGGATAGGAGCTAGGCATTTAGATCATCCTGAGTTATATATCTATTTTGTCTTATTGAGAACTTGGCAAGGCTAGTTCTAGTTTAATCCTAGGGACGAAAACCTTGTGGTAGTAATTTTTTTGGTGGATCCATCTAGGGTCTATGATTTTGCTTCAGTGTTGTGATTTCTCATTTGATGAGAAACCTTGCATGCCATTGGCGAGGGTTTCTTATATTAATTATTATGGCATGTACTATTTCCAGTAATTAATTAAATAAAGTGGTTGTAGTTCCATATCCCTTATGTGTTCTCAGTTTTGTTGAAATCTTATGTTAATTATAACACTATAGTATGCTAGATCTATTATAATTTTTAATGTTTTGGATCTTACAGAATCACAGATATCCCAAAGTTAATTATTGAACAATATCCTAATTTGTCACATAAACTCACTAGAAGATCAATTTCACATCTTAAACAAATGAGAGATCCTTCCCCAGATCCACAACTGCTAAACTAACTCAGCAACCATCCATGCTAAGATTTTACCTGCACTTGATTCCTTCTATAATTTTCTTTAGACCATTAAACCAATTTGATGACCTCTTTCTCATTGTAGATCACATACCAAAATAATATTGCACATAATTAAAAACTTATGAAATAAACTATTGTAGTGGATACAACCACCCTCCAGAATTTTACCTTTGGTTCGTTTTGGAGCCTCCCTCCTTAAATCTCAACTGCTTGTCTTGCACTGCCCAGCTACTTGTGTTTTTATTTGAATTTATCTTTCGCTTTACAACTTATGTTTTCTTACTTTCTTTGTTGTTTAACCACAAGCTGACCCTTTGTGACTTGGTTGCATCCGGTTATTACACTGCCTTGGAAAACTACATAGTCTTAGAGGGCAACCAACCATTCTCTCAATAATTTCACAGCCAAGCCCAATAATAAGCCTTGCTCTCAAGAATTGCGTAGATCATCCTAGTTGTGATCTTCGGCTTCAGAGCTGTGCAAACCTAGCTGACAACTTATCTTTAGCTAGGAAACTAATCAGAGCATGAGAGGCATCTAGAGCCACTCAACTTAGGAATTGCATAGAAGCATTCCCCTAAGTTGCTACTCAATGCATGTGTCCGCAGGTTTCTCGGTTCCCTCCAGAATTGCACAATTTCTCCATACATGCATGGAAGCCCTTCTTGAAAAATAAAAAAGGAAAAAGAAAAAAGAATCCCTAAAAAATAGGGATCTATTTCTAGCACTAGAGGTTACACTTGAGTCAATCCTAGAAACTGCCACCACTTGTCGCTTTTTCCTAGATTTTTGACAAGCATGTCATAAACCCTAAATTGATCAAATCTATTTAATGGATGCTACCATAGCTCATTTTCACATTTGATCGTGGAATTCTAGCATTCCCAAATCATCTAGGAACCTTCGGCACAATCAAAACAACTTTTTTGGGTAAGTTTTGCTTTTCAAGTCTTTTGCTGCTTTTTTTGCCACTTTTGTTTCCTTGGCTTGTGTGAGTACTATTTTTAAGGTTTTATTGAATGACCACTACTGTTTTAGTTTTTTTTTTAACTTGTAGAAGTGTTGTTTCAGTTTTTTCGTTGCCTTTCTTAAGTGTCACATTCATAACCCAGTTTCTACACTAACGGTTTCCATTGCAGTGACTCTCCCCACAAGTTTCATTGTTTGTCCATTTAATTGATTTATGCACTTTCTTTGATTGCATGCATGACCATTCACTCATATCTGAACCATCCTTCATTCATGCATTCATATCTACTCATTTTCAAGTTTCCCTTGGGCAGATCTGGGCTGCCTTGGCTAAGATCTAGCTCTTCCCAGCATGCACTGCACATTTATGGAACTCAAAGCTCTGCCTTGGCTCAAGGAATTGCATAGAGGCTGTTAGTCACTAGTTCCAACTTCACTTTGTGTAGTTCTAGGAGTAAGTCTCGAGTCTTTCCCACTAGGATTGCATAATGCGTAGTCCCACTAAGATCAAGTTAGACTGAACTGCACATTACGCAGGTCCAGTCCACAACAAGCCACACTGGATTGCACTCTACACAGTTCCAGTCATCATTACCTCTCACTGGAAGCTGGGACTATGCAATGCACATATCCAACTAAAAGTCCCTCACCTCTAAGAGTCACAACTATGCAATCTTGCCCAACAGTTTCCCAGTTTGTTGCATGATTGACCCTTGAAGTGCTTTGTGTTTTTATGCTAACATTTGCTTGCCATGAGTGTTTGCTCAGTTTCCAGGTACATTAGTCATTGAGCAGCTTCTTAGCAGTATAGGAAACATGGTTTCCAAGAGGGTTGGATCAAAGGATAGTATAGAGAGCAGCATTGGAGATGTAGTTGAATTGGTTATGAAGAACTTTCCCATCTATGTAGACATGCACCTATTCGTAGAGAAGGGCATGAAGATTACATGGCAAGAAATAAAGGACATATTTGTAGGTAACTTCAAGGAGTATATGGAAGATCGACAAGTCTATGTCAATATCCACTAGTCAGGCTTATATAGGGTTGCATGCAAGTACCTCACCATCCCGTGCATGGATATCATTCACTAGATTGTCTCACATACCAATCTCGAGACGATGACACTGAGCAGTACTAGTGGAACACAACTTGCCATCTTCAAGTTGGGAAACTACCATAAGATGTTTCACTTGCTGCAAATTTGGAACTACATGGATGCATAGTTCTACACTCCCATCAACAATGTGAACACTAGAGACATCATGAAATATTGGGTAAAAGACCCATCGAATTTTAGAGCTACACCCAACTAGATCTACAAGATGAAGTCACTTAGGAAGTCTTACCAACTCTTGGTAATCATTGCATGTCGCTTGTATGGTCAAGAGAGCACAAATACCTTTCCACAGAGTTGGGTGGTTATGTTTGATCAGTTGGAAAATGAAGGAAGGCCATTCAACTGGTCTGACATGTTGTCTCTTCAAATGAAAGTGCATGTGTCTAATGTCTGATGTTCGCCTAAGGATGAGAAAGTAAGATTCTTTATGTCCGCGTACCTTCTTGATGCAATCTGTGCCCAAGAGAAGTTCCCTGGTATGGGTTGGACATGGACACCATTAGAGGATGCTATGAACATATATTTCAAGTTGTTCTTTGAGTGGAGATACCAAGGAGTAATGGCAACGTTGTCTGAACACTTCATCACCCCACTATACAGGATGATATTTGAACATATCCACCTTGCATGTCCCAAGAAGTGAGGCAGGAATTGCCTAACATTGCAGATTGGTATGCCTCACTCGGTGGCACCTTCATCAAGGTGTTTGGCATGAAGAAGCCTCTGCATGAGATACTTAGGTTTTCCACGGAAAAGATGGTCATGCAAGAGGTTGTGTATCACATCTCCACATGGTTATCCGTAGGACAACACAAGAGGAAGAAGGCACCATGACCTACTCTTCCTTTGTGGATTGGGTTGTACGAGATCCGTACCTTGAAGGATGCAGATACCGAGGCAGAGGAATTGAAGAAGTTTGGGTTCAACACTAAGAGTTTCAATCTGTATGATCCCCACTACATATGAAAGAACCACTGTGTGAAGGTGTATTACCCATGGATCCACGGGGCATGTCATTTCCCAGAGGAAGATCCTTGAAGGTATTGCAACAAATCCTCTATGATTAATGAACTGGTCAACATGGCTGTAGAATGGAAAGAACCACTACAAGAAGCAACAACAACATCAACAGTGAGAAGAAAACTCATGAAAGACAAAGGAAAGACGAAGATTTTCGAGGGTGCAGAGGTTGAGCAAAGCTTCAAGTTTAGAGAAGATCCTCTTGTTGAGAAAGTAGCTTTGGAGTTAGAGGCGAAGAGGCGACAACATGAAAGGAGTGTATAATAGAGGAAGAGAGAGAAGCAAAGGTTGGAATATACATAGAGGAAGTTGCAGGAAACAAAAAGAAGTTGAAAGCACAAAAAGAGCTTAGGAGGAGAGAAAGGGAAGAAAAGTATAAAAAGGAACAGGAGGAAAGACAAGGCACACTGACAGAGCAAACTACGCCTATACAACTTGAGGTAGCAAAGAAACCAACATATGAAGAAGAGGGTAAGTAGGTGCAGGTTCAGGAACTCGCTCAACAAGTTAAGAATATGGTTGAGGCAACAAAAATGGAGATGGAACAGGAGCCACAAGACCAAGACACCGATCTCATGGAAACAACATCCAAGGTCGTAGCACAATCTCTGCCACCTCTAGAATCAAAACCAGTACCGAGCGAGCAAGGAGAGGTTGTTCTCCTTGATGATGATCTAGATATGGTTGTCTACAATATGTCATTTGATAAGTCATAGCACAGGATTTTAGAGGCATGAAGGAATCAGCTCCTGGATGATCACACATCACATGTGCACATAAAGGAAAAGGTGATTGTTTCAGATGTCAGAAGACATCCAACTGCCATGGTTGAGGCTTCTAAGGCTTATGCAGAAGCCATGAGTTCAACGGTCAAGTTATTGATAGAAGAGAATGATTGGATGGAGAAGGACTTGTAAGAGGCCAAACATAGAACAAAGTAGTCCACAAGGTCTGCTATGGAAAAAATGAAGAAAGCAATACTTGCAGAGATATCAACTTTGGAGACCACCATGCGGATGATGTATAACAGATTTTTCACTGTGCATAAAGTGATTTTCCATCTATACGTTTTTTAGCAGTAGTGCGCGAAGAAAACCAAAACTCTCAAAGACATCCATAATGCCATTTCCCATGTACATGAATGGACAATGAGGTACAAGGGAGCCCCACTTCACTTGCACAAGATAATGAAGCCAGAGGCAAATCTAGACAAAGCGTGGATTTGGATGTTGATCTAGAACTATGAGAATCTCCCTTCACTCATCACCATCTTTGAGGCTTCCTATGCACAGTTGTATAGGAGTCTATATGTCATAGTGAGGACACACAAGATCCCTTCGAATAGAACCCTCACTCAAGCCATGAGGAAGAACCAAGGCATGCTGGAGGTCGACGGGTACATAGAGAAGTTGATGCATGAAGCCACAAGTGATGACTTGTAGCTGAGTGCAGAGAACATGAAGAGTTACATCAGTGGTCCAGCCACACTCAGGACAATGCTACGCATGCTTCATGATGAGCTAGATACAGGTTTCAAAATCATATACTTGAAAGCCATGGAGACAAGAATTTGCTTTGATAAAGACATCACCAAATAGTATAGGGACACGATAACATAGTACCAAGATGTGTATCAGATCATCACCGAAGACCACGATGAGGAGGTTACCAAGTTGGTCTTTCCCTAAGACCCCGAGTGATGTTATTTGTTTTGTTAGGTTGGCTCAAGCCTATTTTGTCCCACATGGGTATATGTGGAAATTGTATTATTGTAAATATGTTGTAAGTGAAATTCCAAGTGTCATTAATGGAATGTGAACAATCAATATGTAATGTGAAGAGTCATGAGAGTAGTCCAAGAGTCAAAGGGGAATGTCAAGGGTCAGCCTATCGTTTGCTATATATAGAACCTCATAACTCATAGTACAATATTTTGGGAGCCAATATTTTGGCTAGGAATTGCTTAGAGAAGGCTTGGAGAGTATTATGATGAGCCTTGGCTTCTCCATAAAGTAGAGTGAGTACATCTCTTTGGAGGAGTAGGATGTGTTGACTGTAATGTTCCACTATTGGGGCTAGTGGCTGTCAGTGGTGTATGTATGGATGGAGTTTTCATTTAATAATATATAACAGAGCCAAGACATTTTCATGCATATGTTGTTATTCTAGTTTGACTATTTCGGTTTCTTTAGAAATGTATGTTTAACTTACACATTTGTGTATGATCTATTTCATATGAAATTATATGAATCTTGTTGTAGACGTGTTGTTGGTTTAACCCATCACTTTGGTTTGTGGACTATTCCGCTTTCCAGCTTGTTATGCCATTCTTCTCGTGTTTCCTCTCAGGCTGTGTACTATTACAAGCTTTTAAGGGACACATTTCATTTTCCCCTCCATGTGTTAAAACCCCGCACATCTCACTTGAATCCCTGCAAGGTCACACACTTGCTTCCAACAAACTTATCATACTTAAATATACGTGCTACTGCAGTCAAGGCACTACTGTAATACCCACTGCTGGGACTCCTACTCCAAATGGTCTAAGGTCTAGTTGGGACTTCTTACCAGGGAGATCCCCTGACATGTTGGTGGGTCCAACACTATCAACATTTCTTGTGTTAGAAGGAGGGCCAAATGTTGGCTAAGGAGGTCCTCACCCAAGTTCAGAGTTAGCAGCGCCAACCAACAAAACCCTACACTACTAGCCCTTTCGGCAACAACCAGCGTAGCGTAGGCTGCAACAATCTCACCTGAAGCAACATGGGGATGAAAGAACCAAGTTTCTACATCCAGATACTAGTGTGATGTCTTCTAGTGCCTTAGATCTTCCTTCACAGTTAGGGCACATTGTTGCAACTATGTCAAAATGGCCTTTAGACCTTCGTGAAGGTCTACGATCAGTCTTTGTGGACCTTTAACAATCAACCTATCTACTTATGTGCATCAGAGAGGAGTCCTAAATTAGGGTTCACATAGATTTACACAAGTTATTAGTAAACATCAAAGAATTCATCAGAGTCTTTGCGAAATTACTTAAACATGCATTGCATACATCATTAACAGTTATTCAAGAGAATTGCGCATCATTTAATCAATATTCCATAAAATACATCATTCATTGACAACATTTAGCATTAACACAAATAACATAAATACGCAAGAATTATTTGAAGCTGTCTTTATTGATCTTCAATTCAAGGTTACAAACTCAAAACTACCCTGCACACATAGCTGCAGGGGTCCGCACACTCAACTGTGGAATCTACCTAGGCCTCTGTGCACTTAGCTGCAAAGCCTTTCTTTTCCTATCTGACCCACTTCTCTTTGTTGTTACCTCCAAGCCTTCATCCCAATCTATCAAAACCCTCCTTAGACTCTCTAAGACACACCTATTTATAGCCTTTTTCATACAATGCCATGGTTTGTGGACCATGGTTGGATCTCAAAACCGAATCAAACTTTACCTAAAACAAGGGGCTAAACCCCTTTGACTCCTATTCATCTATGCGCTCCACATCCACAAATCGCGGAGAATTTACATTAATTACAAAACTGCATCAAAACTTGGGTTATATTAACCCCAAAACTGATCCAGGGGACCCCATCACAACAGGACCCCAACAAAAAGATCATAACTCGTCCTCGAGTCACTCTACTAGCATTGTGATCTTACTGCCAAGATCCCCCAGCTCCACCTGGATAACTGTAACTTTGAAAATTCTCTACGTTACTGCTTGCTTGACTTCCTCAACCAATTTTTCTGTGGTTGGTCCTATGACCAGCCTCATCGTCTATTGTTTCTGCTACAACCCTTTAAGATTATCCTAAATAGTAGTCATGACTTGATAAGCTTCCTCCAACCAAGGCTGCAGCTTGGCCTTTAGCAAGGCCTCCTTCTTCTGTGCATCATCTACTTGTGTTAGGAGCTACTTTCCCTCCTATAATTGGAAAAGGCACTACGTTGGTGCTGTGGAGTGCATAGTTGCCCTAAATTCATCATATTTATGCCGCATCTTCCTTACCTCTGTATTCAATGTCTGCAGGTTCGGATCCTCCTGCAGATTGGTTACTAGCTCCATAGCTTGTTCAAACAATGTTGCACATCTAATGATTGTGGCATCCAAGGTAGCCATGCCTTCCTTTATTGTGACTCTACACTACTCCTAGACCTCAGGTAGAGTCATGGGCTAAAATTTTAACTACACCTATGTAATCTTCATGTTGAGCTCAAAGGCTACCCGTCCAACCTATGCTTTAGCCTCACGCACACCAGCAACTAGTTTCTGATCTTTGCTTCTAGCTGTGCATCCTCTAGGATGTGAATTTCAGCCACTGTCTTGCATGAATCTACTACTATTGACTCCAAAATTGAACCAAGCGTCTAAAGTGCCTCATTTTCCTTCAAAGCCTACATATTTTCAGTTAAAATTTTCTAATTTTTCACTTTGTACTCAGTGATAAGGTTGAAGGCGCATTGCTCCCTAGTTCTCCATTCATCTGCCACCCCTATATGTAGTGCGTGGAGGGTCTTGTTGGAGAGCACCACTATATTCAACCTGATGTTCTTGATCGTACTCAGGATAGTACGATTGTCAACGAGTTGTGCACGAAGGGACCCATCCAGAAATGCTATAGTTCTGACTTCTTGGGTCCTTACTAACTCTGTTACTTGGCTTGTCCCGGTTGCTAGGCTCGCTTCCTCCATGCTCGCTTGTCTGGTTCCCACCTGAATTCTATTTCCTTGGATTTGTAGCTCACACATATCCTTTTGGATGCTCCCCAGCGTCTAGATGTAGTAGTGGTCAAACTGCTGCAACACTTCGGTTGTTGTATCCCTGATTTTGTCATCAATCTCATCCAGATTGCCTTTCATTAACACCATGGGATCAACCTGTGACTTATCTGATTTTTGCTTCTTCCTTGTACCTCCCTACTGCTCCTTGCTATGTCTCTTTAGAATAAATGGGGTGCTCTTCCCCTCATCGCCTCTGCCACCTTGCCCTAAAAGTTCTTCTTCCTCAGTCTCCAGAGAAGGCGACTTTTCACATTTTTGTGACTCTTACTGTTCCTATTCTGCTTGCTCCTTGGCATTGATTTCTTGCTCCACACGATCCTTTTCAGTGGCTTCCTTCTTTTTCTATGATGCCAGGTTATGCGCAACTTACTTAGCTACCTCCTTTATTTTCTTTGTGGATGAACTTTCCACGCCCATGCTTGGTCCCGCAGCTAAGTCTGAAGGGGCATGCCATTCTGTAAGCCATTTTCCTACATTCTCCTGCAGATCCATTTCTATCACCAAATATGGCAAGTCATGCCATTTCTACTCTGGATCCTTCTGCGCTTGAATGTATACTCTGTGGAAGTCAGCCTTGAATGCCGCATAGGCTGACAGTTGTGTGAACAAAGTTGGGGACAATCTCGGACGCTGATTGATGGCCATGCAGAGATCCATTTCCATAAGAACCAAAAATATCTTTGTTTTAGTGATCTGTGTAGCATCCTTCATAGACCATAAGGAAGCAAACTGCACTGCCTCTGGTAATCCTTCCTTAAGTGGAGGAAATTGTCTATCCTTTGACAATTTCCATGCAACTAACATGATTGACAGTAACAACCAAGCATAGTGAAATGACCTGGTTTCATCTTGAGCCTCATGGAAGTTCACTAGGAACTCTCGATAGAGGTATCTTGCCCAATTAAACTGTACACCTTTCACGCACTGTGTAGCCAGGGAAACTATAGGCGCTAGAACTTCGTCCACACAACATTTTCTCATCACCTTCCCTACTAAGATTCAGGCAGCCAATTGAACTACTGGGTTTGTGTTTCTGGGAAAACTAGTGTCTTTTCTATCTGCTAGTCCCAGTAAGATGGGTGGCTATCTTAGAAACAAACAATCAAAGCAATTTTTGATTTCCTTTATATATGATAGATAAGGGAGAAGCAAAGAGGGCCAACCTGGATCTTCTATTTGACTCATTGCTTGATTTCTCTCTCCCTTGATAGAACTTGCAAATCCTCTCCTACTTGTCCCACTTTAGAAAATACTTGTAGAGACAAAGTAACAAAACACCATTAAAGCATCTTGATCTATAATATCATAAACAATGCAGAATCAGAAATACATTGACCATATAATTGCATTCACAAACAACAAGATTCACAAATACATGATTGTATGGAGGAAAACTCAAAGAATTTTATTAATGATAGAAGAGAGGATTGCAACCCAGCTATCTGATCCAACATCATCCTCCCAGCATCAAAGCCCTCTTCACCTCATGAAAAGCAAGGTCACCCAACAATAAAATGCTTTTTCTCAAAGACAAACTAACATCGCTTCTTTACAAATTACAAAATTCTAGCCTCAAGATCTCTCAGATGAGGTATCCATTTATAGATGTTTGCAGAGGTGTGAGTCATCTCTGGGTTTTTGATTAGTGTCATTCCACTTGTAGTTCTTAGTTCCACTTGGAGATTTCTTGGATCTCTTACTCATCCCTGGGCGAATTTAGAGAGGCAAGTGTCATAGAGGAAGTTTCTAGAAGATTCCATGAGCATCCACTTAGCAAAGTGTCTCAGACATTTGTCCATTCTTTCTCATTACACCCCATAGAAGGCCTCTTCAGTATGCATCACACTTGGCTAGTGTAGGAGTCAGTATGCATCACACCTTGACCAAGGAGCAGTCAGTATGGTCTAGTTTTGGCTAGTTCTAAGTGGGTTTTCAAGTGGAACTTCTGGGAAATGATGTAATCAGTTGACCATGATCTTTTACAGTATGAAACAACACTTTTAGGGGTTAAAGATCCCTTGGTTTATCGACATATATGATTGGGGTTGCAGTGCCTAAATATGTCTATAACAGTCTGTTATAGAAAAAATTGAATATCCTCGTGATTTCTTAAGGAGGTCATAATCCCTCTTCATCCTTTCTGTGAGGTCCTTTTCCCCATTCATTCAACCAAACTCCTTGCTCGAGTTCACACCCTTCTAAGGTAGGTGCGTGATTCTCTGAATAAGCATGTATGTGATGGGGATAGGCCCTCCCAACCATAAACAACCATCGTTCACTAGCGTGAGAAGCTTGCGCACACATATTGTGTTAATGGGGCACCCAAAATAGATTGATTAATCCCTAGTGCTCGACACCGCAAACCCCTTTCTCTATTTCCAATGTGGCAACACCTGATTCTGTGTAATATAATATCCTCATGTATTTGTCCATCAACAAGTGTGGAAACCTAGCGTGGTCTGCGAGGTCCCAATCCTCCATTTTCAATAGAGGGATCCTTGCGATCCGCAGACCTTCAAATGGGACCTACTCAAGTAGTAGGGGCGTAGATATGGTGAACTTCTTAGAATCTGGGTCCTTCATGACCTTCGCTTTTCCCTTCCATAGAGGGATATACTCAAGGAGCCTTGTTATAGGTTCCACTCCTTCAGCATCTATATCCTCTGTTCCCTGGGCTTCTTCCACCTCTAGGTACACTAACTTCTCTGACTGCTTATCTTTTTTCTGTTTTGCCTATGTTTTAGTATGCTTTCTTGGGGAAGCAAGGACTGGCACCGACTTCTTCTGCTTGTCCTTCTTTGATTTGGTTGGTAGGGTTTCTCTGGTAGGGGTAGGCTTCGGCCTAGGTGACCTTGGCACTGTAGGCACAATAGATGGGGCTTCCATACTCACAACTTCCGGGGCAACAGTCTCAGAGGCAACATCGCCAGTACTCACAATTTCAGCAGGACTTGGTGTAGCCATTTTATCAAGAATAAACTTCTGGTTTATAGCATCCAACTTAGAAAACACAGGGCTCACAATGAAGTCCTCGTAAAACGATAGGCTCATACGCAACAAACAACAAAATTCACTAACAATTTGGTGAGCAAAAAGTGTTCTCTGTTGGGCTGACATGCATAATTTATAGGGGGATTTGAATTCAAATTCAACTATTCACCCTAATTTTTGATAATAATTGTTGTTTTTGCTGTAGATATTCAAAGATTCCTACCTTAAATTCTGCCATGTCGCTTCCTTTAACCATCTTCTGGCTGTCAAGTCATGAATAGTGATTCCAACTATCACTTTTCTATTGTGCTATGTGGCACCTCCCTCCATGGTACAACTTACTGTGTGCAGCATCATAGGTTGCATCTTCGTCACTTTCCATGCAACCTTCTCGCTATGTTGTCCTCCAAACT
This sequence comes from Pinus taeda, assembly GCA_000404065.3. NCBI lineage: Eukaryota > Viridiplantae > Streptophyta > Pinopsida > Pinales > Pinaceae > Pinus > Pinus taeda. The sequence goes on along the minus strand of APFE030293196.1, from coordinate 33,101 downwards.
AGGTAGCTTATTTTATAGTCCCACGCTCCCTTGCAACCGCCTGGAGCACTAAGACTATCCTACTGCCATATAGTCACTATGCAGGATCCCCTGTATACAACTTCAATTTGCTCCCATTCACTCTTCTTGGGAAAGGTTCCTGATTCAACTTCATGACATGAACTATGCCTCCATCTGTAATTTCTTTGATAATATATGGCCCTAGCCAATGCATCTGGAATTTACCTAGAAATTTAGTGAATTTGCTATCATATAACAGGACAATATCATTTACCTTGAAGGTGTGAAGCTTGTTATGGCGATCATGCCATGCTTTTTCACATTCCTTCTATACTTGTTGATGAAATCCTACCAAAAATAGATCCTCTTCAGGTTCCATTAGCTACATGAGCCATTCCTCTAAGGCCTCGTGATCCGCCTTATCTGTTAGGGATGCTATGTGTAAACTAGGCACAATATACTCCATCGGTATTACATCTTTGACCCCACAGACTAATCAGAATGACGTTTTCCCTGTCAGCTTCTTACAAGTAGTCCTATAAGCCCATAGTACTGCTAGTACATGCACATCCCATTCATTCCACTTCATGTTGTAGATCTTTGTTAGCGCATTCTCTGAAATATTATTAAAGGATTTAAAAGTTCCATTGGCCTGTGGGTGATACGGTGTACTCTTCTGATCGTAGACCTAGAATTCTTCAGTCAATGCGCTGATCATTTTGTTGAGAAAGTGCGTACCTCTGTCACTCATCAACACTTTCGGGCATTGAAATTTGGTTAAGACATTCTCAAATAAAAACTTGGCTATCGTATCCCCTGTACAATCCTTAGCCGGCTATGCTCCCACCCATTTGGTTAGATATTCCGTTGCATTGATGATATAATGCACACCTATTTTCTTTCTTGGGGACTGAATTGGCCCAATGGAATCAATCACCCATTTCTCAAATGGTTGCAAAGATACTTAAGGATGTAATGGAAATTCATCCCTTCGTGATGGTCTCCTTGTTCATTGACATGCATTGCATGCCTTACAATACACCTTGGAATCCTTGTGCATAGTTGGCCATCATAGACCTGCACGCAAAATCTTCTGCGTAGTTTCCTTGCCTGTATAATGACCTCCCACAGCTGCCCCATGAGCTTTAGCGAGAATTCTATCCCGTTCAAAGTTTGACACATATCTTCGCAATATTTCATCTACACCCATCTTATACAGATGTCCTGCAATAACTGAAAAATATGTCGCGTGCACTACTAATTCCTTCTTTTGCTAACTTTTATATCCTTCCGGTGCCATCCTTGTATTCAAGAAGTGAACACTGCCTACAAAATGATTATCCGCTACGCACACTACAAAGAGCTGCGCATCTGGCAACCTTTCCTCTAGATTATTGGTCTCCTTGTCTGTTTCGATCCATGACAGATGGTCAGGTCCTGCATTTAACCTCCCTGGCTTCATAATGACTTCAAAGTCATACTCCTAGAATAATAGAAACCATATGCAAATCTTCCTCCCCAACACAGGCTTATTGACCAGGTATTTCAAGGCAGAATGATCTGTGTACATTTTGAAGTGTCCTCTTGATAGATAATGCTTGAATTTTTTCAACGTGTACACCATGGCCAATCCTTCACGCTCAGTCATTGAATAAATCTTCTCGGCCTTCGATAATTTCCTACTGGCGAAGGCTATAGTATGGTCCATTTCTCCTTCACCAACCTGTGTTAGCACTACACCCAACATAATGTAAGAGGCATCCACATGTATGTGAAATTCCTTCTTACAATAAGGGAATACTAAGATCAACACAATGACCATCTTTTCTTTTAGTACATCTAAGCTACACTGACATTCTTCATTCCAACAAAATTTTGCATCCTTCTTCAGCAGTTTCTCAATGGGCGCGGTAATTTGGGCATAAGCTTTGATAAATTTTCTGTAGTATCCCGTATGTCCTAGTGTCACGTGCAACTGCTTGACGTTCCTAGGGGCCTCTAAATTCACAATTACTGCAATATTTGCAGGGTACACCATCAACCCTTGCTTGCACACCATATGACCCAACAAGATTCCAAAGGGAACACAAAATATACACTTCTTCAAGTTCAGCACAATCTGGTATCTGTGACACATATCCAACATTAGGCGCTGACTTGCTACACGACACTTTACTAATCCGAACACTGTCCAGTCATCAAAGTACACTTCCAAGAACTTATGAATGAACTCTTTGACCACTACAATGACTATGCGAGAAAATATTGCAGGTGCATTCTTGAGTCCAAACGACATCAGAGTGTATTGAAAACAACCCCACTTCGTTGTGAAGGTTATTTTTCTCCTATCCTCGGGCGCGATCTTAATCTGATGATACCTAGAGAACCCATTAGTAAAGGAATAGGCCTCTTGCCCTCCCACATTGTCTAACACTTCATCTGTAAATGGTGTTGGGAATGGGTCATGACACACGCATCATTAAGCTTTCGCAGATCTACCCAAATCCTTATCTCACCCTTTTATTTCTTCTCGTGAACCACCATTGGGCTCACCTAATCAGGTTCTTCAATCGATTCTATGATGCTTGCCTCCAACATCTTATCCAGCTCTTGTTGAACCTTTTCTTTGTATTTAGGATTAAGGCGATACGACTTGTATTTAATAGGCTTCGTGTCCCATTTCAAAGTGATCTTTATAATGCCCAAATTGCCAACTATGCCTTTCAAATCTAAGAACTTGGTAGGGAATAGATCCTGTTGGAAATAATACTCAGAGGGGGGGTGAATTAGTATTATCAATTCAATAATTTTTCATTTCCCAAACAAATTTATATACGCTACTTCTATGAAGTGAACTAGCATGTACAGGCTACTGTGATTACAGAAACAAGCGTATACCCAAAGAATTTGTGTTTTAGTAAATTTATCATGTGTTGATATTTAACTAGTGCATTAGTAACTTATTAAACAGTGCAGTAAAAATAGAATAAACCATCACGCATAAGCAACACACATGAAAACCAAGATTTAAGGTGGAAACCCAATGTGGGTGAAAACCACCTGTTGCTATCATCTTTGTCCTCTTTAATAATAAGAAAATTTGTTTACGATCTTGTACTAGTGCAAACTTATACTAGTATGCAAGAACCCACCTGCAGAAGGCTACAACCTTCTCTTGTTTTCCAGCTTCTACTGGAAGGGAGCTACAACCCCCTAGCTCTTGTACTAGCCAATGCATTTACTAGTACGTAGGCACTAGCTTACAAAAGGCTACAAACTTCACTCATTCTCCAGTTGCTATTGGAAGGGAGCTCCAACCCCCTGATCAAATAACTAGCTACTACTGGCAGGAAGCTTCGACTTCCTCACTGAAGGCTCCAACCCTTAGTATCCTCCAGGGACCATGTCTCATAAATTTTCACACTGGATACTCTTGGAACACAATGCTACACTCTAAAGGCCACGTTTCATCAAATTTTCATACTGGACCCCTTAGAACTTTCAAACTGCATCAACCAATAATCAGTTAATCTGAACAGTCAGATCACTGTCACTAGAACATTGTTCTGAACCCAGAAACCTGCATCATCATTCAGAACCAGCTGCAACCTCAAAAATTGTGCATCCGAATTTATATGCTACTTTACTGATCCCAACCTGCATGTATACGCTACTTCCTTTAATAAAACTTGCGTATACCTTCAAAACTATTGAAAAAATTCTAAATCAAGTATGTACCAACCAACAATATACTTGAGCATCTAATATCGATTTACATAGCTTTACATAGGCAGTAGCAGAGATTACCCTTCTCACTTATACAATTAATCAATCAGATACCAAACTCCTTATGCATTCAATTTTACATGTAGATATAAGAAGACTTCATTGATAGACAACAACAAAACAATAGAAATGATCAAATAGATTAATCAGATTTGAAGAAAAGCATTTTCCTTTGTATATGCTACTTAGAAGAGTAGAACCTGCATGTACATACACTTTTTCCAATATGAACCAACGTATAGATCTGTAAAAATTAACTCATAACTTCGCTTCTATTCCAGACTTTAGACAAACCTAGATCATGACATTTAAAGAATAAAATAGGTGTACACAATCAGATCTAGCCCAACCAATATTAGATCATTCAATGATAAGTCATTTCAGGTCTCATGATCCTGATCCAACATTGAATTCAAGGTGCACAAAATATTTCAGATCAAATCACAAACATAGGCCCTACAACATAAAATATAATTTAGATAGAAGTATTCCTTAGAAACCCTTTTCAATTGCACAGACTGGCCTTATGATCTTCTCCTCCTTATATAGTATTAGTGTTTCTGGGAAAACTAGTGTCTATTTGATCTGCCTAGTCCCACTAAGATGGGTAGCTATCTTAGAAACAAACAATTCAAAGTAACTTGTGTTTTCTTTTATGGATGATAGATAAGAGAGAAGCAGAGAGTACCAAACTTAATCTTTTGCTTGGATCCTTGCTTGTTTCCTCTCTCCTTTGATATAGCTTGCCACTCCTTTCTCACTTGTCTCACTTCAAAGAACCCCTGTAGAGGCAAAGCAAAAAAACACCATCAAAGCATAGATATCTATGATACCATAAACAATGCAGAATTAGAAGTACATTAACCATACAATTGCATACACAAATACAATATTCACAAGTACACAAGTATATGGAGGAAAACTCAAATAAATTTATTGATAGTAGAAGTAGAAGAGAGGATTACAACTCAGCTATCTGATCCAACATCATCCTCCCAGCATGAAAACCCTCTTCACCTCATGAAAAGCAAGATCACCCAACAATGCAATGTCTCAAAGAGAAACCAACAACACGTCCTTACAAATTACAAAGTTCCAAGCTCTAGATCTCTATGATGAGGGATCCATATATAGATATTTGCAGGGGGGTGAGTCAGCTTCTGGGTTTTTGATTAGTGTCATTTCACTAATAGTTCTTGGTTCCACTTGGAGATTTCATGATCTCTTACCCATCCCTGGGCGAATTCAGAGAGGCAAGTGTCATAGGAGAAGTTTCTAAAAGATTCTCTGGGTTTCCACTTAGCAAAATGCCTCTGCCATTTGTCTGCGCTCTCCCATCGCACCCTACAAAAGGCCTTTTCAGTATTCATCGCACCCCTCGTGTGTAATAGGTGAGATGCATCGCACCTTGCCCAAGGGGTAGTCTCTATGGGTCAGTTTTGGCTAGTTCTGAGTATTTTTTTAGGTGGAACTTCTGGGAAATGATGTAATTAGTTGACCTTGATCTTTTAGGGTATGAAACAACACTTTTAGGGGTTTAAAAGTCCTTGGTTTATTGACATATGTGATTGGGGTTGCAGTGCCCAAATATGTCTATAACAGTTGCCCCCTAAAGCATGAGGTCGTAAATCTTCTGATGTCGGGTGAAATGCTTTATCATGAGGATCCGAGGTTTTTCGAACTGGAAGGTGACCTATAATTAGACACAATACAATACATTATATTCATATTATTTTCATGATCTAGCTGAGGTTTGCATTCCCATGCTCAACTTTATAAATTCATTTAAATGTACATAGGACAGACGATCGTCTGCTGTTGCAGACTGGTGATTCTCGTAGAGCCATCATCCCTTAGCTTGGATGATCATCTGTGCAACTATGGAGTACATTTGATGTCTTTATTTTCCTGAATATATTGTAGCCCGGATGGATGAAACTAGATCCGAGGTCCTCAAACTCATTCAATCTTCGCCCGATGTACAAGTCGATCCATGTGAAAAGATGTTCTGAAGTCGAAAATGGAAAGACATCGCCTGATTACTGGCCAATGATGTAAGCTGTTAACAGGCGCAAGAGGAATCACCGATAATGATAATGACTCTTAAGGTACTATAGTACAGTTCACGTGGTGTGAATATATGAGTCAATGTCGAACACCACACAAAATCTTTCGGTCGAAGGCCATTGATGTCAACTTGTCGCTGGAAGTGAGAAACTTGCCATTGAGGCATGCAAGCTTCAAAGTACTGAAAGGGTTGTTCTTAAGTCAACTTCTTGGATAATGAGCTGATGTCGGAACGAAGTGACTTGTCGTAGGAGGGCCTTAATGAATCCCACATCTATGACACGAAATGAAGCAAATGATTTTGTTGAGGTGAAAACGATCTGATGTTACAAGGTTCAAGAATGGCGGTCATGAAAAATGGGGAGTGAAGGCATTGCGGTGGATGAGGTGTTAGCTGGGTTGGTGAATTCTCTGAGTGGCTTCTCTTGAACATATCAAGGACACTGGGATGGATCGGTAGTGTTAACCCCATGGATGGTACGGAGGACCAATGGTGATGGTGAACGGAATAACCCAACCCGACTCAATCATGGTGATGGAGTGAAAGTGTCAGGTTCAAGAGTGACCTGCTACCAATGAAGTTCTTCAAGTTTTCTTCCCTTTTTCCCCAGTCATTACGGAATAGTACCTCTTTATTCTTTTCAAGCTTGAGGAGGATAACATATGCTTGTTCTATAATTTTCCCTTCAAGCAAACCTGTCGCTATGTTTTAGCGAGCTTAGCGACAGTGAAACTTGCTCTTGTTTGGATGGACAAGTTTGTCGCTATTGTTTTAACGAGTTTAACAACAAAGATAACTCAGTCCTTTTCATGTTTATAGAGTTTGAAAAGGGATGAAAAGGAAACTCCAACAGTCATTTTTCGTGTTATAATCCCTTAAGTCTGAAAAAGTATAAAATAATACGAAAGGGATGACTTTTTGATAGTTTTAGCGAGCCGAAAAAGATAAGCGCTCAATATTTTTGTTGAATGATCCCTCAGGTCCAAAAAGATTAAAATGTAGATGAGGGATGGTGCTTCCATTTACTTTAACAAGCTGGAAAGGCCAGTGGCTTAGCAATCATTTCATATTTTACGAGTCTAAAAAGAGCTTAAAAGAGACTCGTTTTTGAGGAATGAGTGGTGTTTTCGGTTAGCAACTAGTTCCAGGTAAGTTTGGAACTTCTCAAACATGAAAGTGTAAAAAGGGTGGCTAACAGAATCACTTGTCGCAGCTGTTCCTCAAAAGGGTAAACAATCAAGTGGAGGCGTATGATCGGTTAACAGAGTGGAGGTGACGGTAAGAACACGACCAAGGTTCAAAAGGTTGATAGCAATGGAACAAAAAAGGTTATTTATTGAAAGGCGGATTTATTTTTTAATGAGCTTGAACCTTGTGCCAACATGTGCTCAATGGTGGGTTTATTTTTTAATAAGCTTGAAACTTGTGCTAACATGTGCTCAATGCTAGGTTTATTTTTTAACGATCTTGAACTTTGCGGAAACATTGCTCGCTTCAGTTGTCTTTAAAGATGTCCCTTATTAGTAGGTTCATTTTTTAGCGAGCTTGCCCCATGGGAAACTTTGCTCATATGCCTTTTCATGTAGGCTATAAACGATCAAACTACAGAGCTAACTACACTAATAGGTAAGAACTACTAAGGTTAGGTAGGATAGTTTAGAAAAAAACATTTCCTTCCCTTTGCCTGCGTGCTGCCGACAAAGGTGAATGGTGGATCAGACCAATCACCTAACCTAAGAAGTTGTTACTAGTAGCTAAGATAAAACATTGTGAGGCTGATCACTTTTCACTTGCATAAAAAGGTTTACACGCCCCGAGGTATAAAGAAAAGTAGAGTTTCCAGGTCACCGTATGGAAGTCCTTGCATTTCAGCAAGATGTTTCATCCGCGGAGCGGACAAAACACTTCCTTGGTTTTGTCCATCGAAATAGACAAAGGTGAATGGTGTGAGCTTCCAATCACGTAACCTTTGAGGAGATCCTGTTTCGGACTGATCCCATATCCTACACAGAAATGGTGTTTCAGACCAATCATATAACCTACGAGGAAATCTATCTTTCCATCTGGGTTTGCCTGCTGAAGCAGACCAGGGTGCATGCCCCCTATGTTTCATTACATTCACCGAATCACTCGCAGTAATTAGGTGGATGAATTGGAGGTTGAAGAGACATTCTTTGTACAATGAGACCATTTAGGGATGGTGTTTGACTCATAGCCATGTTTGAACCGGAAAATGAAAGCTGGTCGACAAGCTACACCATTCTAACTTCATACGAGAAACACATCACCCGAAAGAGTGAGGAAACAATAGCTCCCATGTTGTAAACGTAGTCATGACCAAGGAGTAGATTTTAATCTAGTGGCCCTTGGACTACCATCATGTTCAAGTGAACGGTTTTCCTTCTCAAAGTTATAGGTAAATTTGGAAGGATCCCTAACGGTTGACTGGTTCCTTTGTTGAAGCCTGAAAAATTTCAATTCTCAGGCAAAAGCAATGGTGAACCAAGCGCTTTCCAAGCAGTTGAGGAAAGGATACTCATGGAAGCCCCTTCATCTATTATAGTGCTAGACATGATCATTCTATAAACTTGTACTATGATTTGTAATGGTACATTAGATGGAAGGCGGGGTCTTGCTAGTAGATTCCAATCAAAAGAAACGACTAGATTACTTGGAATGGGGACCGAATAAATGGATGGATGAATCTCTTGAAATGGGGAACTTCCCTCATGTGGTAAAGGAACAGGTAGATTTCCCCCATGTTCATCAGATTTTTTTTTAACAAAGAGAATTTGAATGGTGTCGTTCTTATCCTCTTTGGAGACTACATCATCTGATGGTGGACCTTCTAAAGGCAAGATTGGGTCGACTGCCGTCTCGATCGGTTGACTTTGGTCCGGTATGGACTCAAAGGGTTTATCTTTAATGATAGGTGTTTCGACCGACAATAGAGGTATTTCTGTTAGATTTTCAACTAGCGATGGACTTGGCAAGAGTTTCTTGTATCTAGGCGGAAGTCGCTGAAGCAGGATGGTTATCCAAGACACTTTTACCTTTGTCCAGAAAAGGACAATGGTGAAGGGTATGATCGCATTCACACAACTTACAAGGAAATATAGATCTTCCTTTTTTTCCATTGACTTCACTTCTACTAGTTGATGGTGAGTTCTCAACATGATCGACAAAGGTTGATGACGCCGGATGGTGCAAGCGGGGAGACCAGTCTCTCAAGATCCATAGAATTCAAGGACAATATCGATGAAAGTGGTTCCCTTTGCAAATTATGCATGGAGATTTGGGTTTGGAAGGTGTGGTGTGCATATTTTCGTTGGACAATGCATGGTTGCCCCGTTACGTGACTGGATTCTTCTTCTTCTTCTCCTTCCCTTTCTTCTTCTTCTCGGTTACTTGGTTTTTAGTATCACTAGTTTCACCAAGCGAAGAGGAAGAAGGAAAGGAAGAAACAAATGAAGTAGAAGGTGAGGGAGCAACTCTGGTTGCTGACTCAATTGCTGAGGAATTACGATGTTTTGAATGACAGAGGTTGAGAATAGCCATACCAGCAGGCCAATTCTGATTCCTGGAAGGGACAATGTAGCCATATAAGGAGCACCAATATCTCCCCAAGAAGAGAAAGGACTAGGATTTCCCTCGAGGGGAAATCCTTGATTGGTGGACTCCATTACCTCAACCTAAGATCAACAAAGGAACAGGGATGTTATTCTGAATTAAATGAATTTTATGACGCTTTGACACAACTTTCTTTTTCAATTTGTAAGAGTTGAGAAAAAGCTAAAGGTGACTCTAGTTTCCTTTGATTTTTAATGAGCCTGAAGTGACAAGTGCTCAGATGGACCTTTTCTTTTAGGGAGTCGAAAAGGAATGAAAGTGACTACTCTGGAAGTCTAGATAGAGGGATTACCAAACCAATCGCAAAATTGCGATATACATCTTGGTGGTAAATTAAAGAGAAATTGCCAAGGATTTTATGTATGGCAGTCAATCTTCCTGAATGCTGTGTTGAGTGCATTCCGATCGATAGGGCGGCAGACACAGCTTCCTAAGGATAAAGGATATTAGCCTATTGTGGTCTCCCAATATACACTTGACGGTACGGGGAGCATAAGTCCGTAATAGCACTTGTCGTATCAAAGAGGAGGAATTACCCAACCTTCGATGAAAATGATAGTTACCAGGCTTTACAATGCCGGAATACTCTCTAGCCTAGACTTCTAGATGTTGTGCGTTAGGTTCCAAAGAATTTTTATGTTCATTAAGGTTTATTTTAGAGTTGATCTTTCTTATAAATTTGTCTTTCAAGGTTCACCACATGATGTATATGTAAAATTCCTAAATATGCAATCGAAATTGATAAACAATCATTTTTTTTCTCTTAGCAATGAAAATCCTATCTACTAAGGAAAGAAAAGTATGATTCTTTCAACAGAGAGCAGAGAGCACACACTAAATGCACTTTTCCTAAATCATTTTCCGCATGCAGTCTAAATGCAAATGCACATGCATGTATTTGTTTTTCTGCTTCCTTAATGTGTGAACGCCAAAAAGGAAAACTAAGTACAGATCTGAATTATTTTCTTCAAAGAGACATTTCAAATATTGACAATTCATATCAAATACAATGACAAAAGTACAATCAACTATCTAAAAGTGGAATACTTTATGACACTCTTTTTCTTGACTCAAAACGACAGTTACGACACTTTTGAATCAAAATACGATAGTTCGATTAAGCTACTTTTTCAAAGGAGGACTATAAAGGATGAAAAATACATAAAAAACATTCACAATTCCTGATCAATGGAGGTTGAATAATGTAAAGGAAGGAGGCTTCAACAATGATGTACTGATCATAAGTAGCAAAACTACTGAATAGAGCTGAAAACAATGAAGAAAAAACCAAATTCCAAAGAGGGAAACAATCTTATTCACTCATCACACCTGTCCTTAAGGGAAACATGGATGCGTCTCACCTACAACACATGGGAGGTGTGATGCATCCAGGCTGCAAATGAGAGATAGTGCTATGGACCAGGGAACGAAACTGAGCTTGGTTTTCACTCACAATTTGCAGCTAAGTTCAGTGATTTAGGCCGAGCTTATGATGGATAGTAAACAAAAAGTATAGGGGTATGATCTTATGAGGTAATTGAGTTACCACCAGGGCACTTAGGATGTTTGCAAGTCAGATGTTCAGTTATAAAACAACCCGGGGATTGACTAAAGTAGCATTGATCTACTTTGCAGTTGCATAGCAAGAGCAGTTCGAAGGCTAGATGGCTTGAATTCAAGCTCCGTCTATAGTTTATAAAGCAAACAACAATAACAAACAAAAAAACTATTCTCTCCCCAGTGGAGTCACCTTTTTGTTTCTAGGAAAGTTAGTGTCTATTTGATCTGTTAGTCCCATTAAGATGGGTAACTATCTTAGAAACAAGCAATTCAAAGTAACTTGTGTTTTCCTTTATGGATGATAGATAAGGGAGAAGCAGAGAGCACCAACCTTAATATTTCTCTTGGCTCCTTACTTGTTACCTCTCTCCTTTGATAGAGCTTGCCACTCCTTTCTCACTTGTCCCGCTTCAAAGAACACCTGTAGAGGCAAAGCAACAAAACACCATCAAAGCATAGAGATCTATGATACCATAAACAATGCAGAATCATAAGTACATTAACCATACAATTGCATACACAAATACAAGACTCACAAGTATGCAAGTATATGGAGGAAAACTCAAATAACTTTATTGATAGTAGAAGTAGAAGAAAGGATTACAACCCAGCTTTCTAATCCAGCATCATCCTCCCAGCATGAAAGCCCTCTTCACCTCATGAAAAGCAAGATCACCCAACAATACAATGTCTCAAAGAGAAACCAATAGCACTTCCTTACAAATTACAAAATTCCAACCTCTAGATATTTGTGATGAGGGATCCATATATAGATATTTGCAAGGGGGTGAGTCAGCTTCTGGGTTTTTTATTAGTGTCATTTCACTAATAGTTCTTGGTTCCACTTGGAGATTTCATGATCTCTTACTCATCCTTGGGCGAATTCAGAGAGGCAAGTGTCATAGGAGAAGTTTCTAAAAGATTCTCTGGGTTTCCTCTTAGCAAATTGCCTCTGCCATTTGTCTACTCTCACCCATCGCACCCTATATAAGGCCTTTTTAGTATGCATCGCACCCCTCGTGTGTAATAGGTGAGATGCATCACACCTTGACCAAGGAGCAGTCTGTATGGGTCAATTTTGGCCAGTTTTGAGTATTTTTTCAAGTGGAACTTCTGGGAAATGATGTAATTAGTTGACCTTGATACTTTAGGGTATGAAACAACACTTTTAGGGGTTTAAAACCCCTTGGTTTATCGACATATGTGATTGGGGTTGCAGTGCCCAAATATGTCTATAATAATTAGGCCTTTCTCAAAACCTCAGACCAAAACCACTTAGGACCCATGGTATTCTTGGACGGGATCAAATAGTCATTACTCAGCTCAAAATTGTGGGCTAATACCATGGTATTGACCCTTGGTATTTTCTCCTCTTGAATTTCCTTGATTTTCCAACATATATGCGCTTTTATTCTTGTGAAAGTGCGTGTATACATATACGATATTTTTATTCTATGAACCAGCGTGTATACACTGTTTTGACTAAGTGGACATACATATACTTCTTAAAATGCTTTACACCATCCTTTTCTTTCAACTTCTTTATTCTGATCAGTAGACCTTAGTTCCATCTTGTTCTTTTGTACCAATGCCCTGTTACCTTTGAATAGACCCGTTACATTGAGAGTTTCCTTTTGTCAATATTGAACTGACCTGTGAGTGAGTTTACGTCAAGGACAACACTTGTTATCATAATGCCAACAATCTAACCCTTTGGAAACCATGTTGGTGTTGATTACTGCAAGCTGTAGAAACTGTTAGAGATAACAAGCAACACCAAAGCAACACCAAAATACTGCCCCCCTTTGACATCAAGGGCAAAGGGCGGACCAAGATACTCTCCCCCTTTGAGATCAAGGGTAAAGGGTTGACCAAAATGAAGACTTCCATATCTAAACAACTAAATATGAACATTGATCGTGCTCCCCCTAGTCACAAGCCGAATCCTCTGATTAAACTCCCCCTTTGTACATGCTGAGATGCACGAAACCGTCCATGCTCCCCCTGAGAACATGCAGAGTTTTGCAAAAATATTTTCCAAGAGAATAACATGATTCTATAACTCAACTATGTGAGTATGACCTTCCTATCACCAATGACTCATAGATACATCAATCTCCCAACCAAGTGGGGATACACCATATTTGACTCATCCACCCAACTAAGTGGGGATATACCAATTATTTATACATGACATAAATACAACAATTATTACATCATCCATCCCATGCAAAGTGGGGATACAAATTACATCATATGTCCAATAGGACTCATTCAAACATAGACCATGACAGAAGAAGTCATATCACACCCTAGATCTTTACATGACTTATGAAACAAATGATATAAATATTTGAAACCATAACTGAACTCAACAACCATGATGCCAAAAATTCATAATGTGTGTGAAGGCTAATGCTCCCCCTGAGCTTGTGCTACTTGTGAATTGTTAACAAGTCATTCATCAAGGAATCTTTGTCAGTCAGATAAAAATCAATGAACAAAGCATATCGTCAGACTGTAACCATCAATATTAGACACAGCACCCATATCAGAGTCTGACCCACTGTTTTTCTATCAGAAAAGCATATACGCTTCTTCAGCCATAGAAACTCACATGTATACGTGACTATACTTCATGAAACCCATGTATAATAAACTTCCTTTGAAGACTGGATTTGAGAACAGGATGATGTAGCAACTACTCCCAACTTTTGTCTGAGATATTCAAATGTTTCTCTGGGAAGCGGTTTAGTGAATATATCAGTAACCTATTCTTTGGAGGGAACATACTCCAATTTAACCTTTTGTTCAAGCACTTGTTCTTGTAGAAAATGGTACTTAATGGGTATGTTCTTGGTCTTGGAGTGCAAGACAGGGTTTTTCGAAACACTGATGACACTTGTATTATCACATAGAATGGAGATGGGTGGATTCATGTGATCTGAATGTATTGCAATGTTTGCATCATCCAAAGTAGTTGTGTGCAACAAGATGCAATGGCCACATATTATGCTTCAGCTGTAGATAAGGCAATCGAACTTTGTTTCTTACTGAACCAAGACACCAACCGTGAACCCATATAGAATTATCCTCTACTAGTGCTCTCTCGATCATCAACATTTCTTGCCCAATTTTCATTTTTATATGCATGAAGAGTAAGGTCCGTATCTTTAGGATACCATAGTCCAAAGTCCTGAGTTTGTTGTGTGTGGAGCATGATTGTTCAGAGGTCTTTGTTTCAGCGGGATGTATACCCCAGGAAGTTTTGTACACCCCTCCACGTGGGGGGGTGCGGGGGGGACTTGTCCCCC
>APFE030293192.1:0-35879 GCA_000404065.3 Pinus taeda | reverse complement strand
TTTTATAATTAATTATCTATATTGTAATTTTTATGCATATTATTTGTTATATTATCATGTATATATTTATAAAGAGAATGAAATGATATCCAATTTTATTTTATTTTCAAGTTTTCTAAGAAGGTAGAGGTGGAAGTGGAGATTTTATATAATTAACCTATGATTAAATATTCAGGAGTTAAGAATAAGAATGAGTTTTTTGTGATATTCTTCACATCCTTATGATTAATTTAATAATCTATAAAATTTAATTAATAAATTGTGTTTCTATAATTTATTATTTATATTGTATTTTATATACATATTGTTTCTGTTATATTTATCATGTATATATTGATAAAGAGAATGAAATGATATCCAATTTTATTTTATTTTCAAGTTTCCTAAGGAGGTGGAGGTGAAGGTGGAGGTGGTGAAGGAGGAGATGGAGGTGGATGTGGAGGAGGAGGAGGTGGAGGATGAGGAGGATATGAAGGTGGAGGTGGAGGAGGACAAGGTAGAGGTAAGAGGTGGAGGAGGAGGTGGAGACAGAGTCAGTGGAGGAGGTGGAGACAGAGTCAGTGGAGGAGGTGGTTGTGGAGAAGGCAGTGGTGGAGGTGGAGGAGTTGGTGGTGGAGGAGTAGGAGGAGGCGAAGGTAGAGGTGGAGGTGGACTCAGAGGAGGAGTTAGAGGCAGAGGCTTACGTGGTGGAGGTGTAGGTATAAGGGGTGGAGGTGGAGGAGGAGAAGGTGATTGAGGAGGAGTTGTACATGGATGCAGATTAAAAGGAGGAGGAGGAAGAGGATGTGGACGTGGAGGAGGTTGTAGTGGAGGAAGAGGAGGAGGAGGAACAAGAGGTGGTGGAGGAGGAGGGGTCAAAGGTGAAGGTGTTGGAGCTAGTGGTGGTCCAGGTCGAGGAAGAGGAGGTGGGTGAGGTAGGAGAGGAAGATGAGGAGTAGGAGGAGGAGGAGAAGGAGGTGGAGTAGGTGGATGTGGTGGAGTTGGAGGAGGTGGAAATGGAGGTGGAGGAGGTGTTGGAGGAGGAGGTCGTGGTGGTGATGGTGGAGGAGGAGGAGGCGAAGGTGGAGGTGGAGTTGTAGGTGGAGGAGGAGGAGGAGGCGAAGGTAGAGGTGGAGGTGGACTCAGAGGAGGAGTTAGAGGCAGAGGCTTAGGTGGTGGAGGTGTAGGTAGAAGGGGTGGAGGTGGTGGTAGGAGTGGAGGTGGAGGAGGAGAAGGTGATTGAGGAGGAGTTGTACATGGATGCAGATTAAAAGGAGGAGGAGGAAGAGGATGTGGATGTGGAGGAGGTGGTAGTGGAGGAAGAGGAGGAGGACGAAGAGGAGGTGGTGGAGGAGGAGGGGTCAAAGGTGAAGGTGTTGGAGGTAGTGGTGGTCCAGGTGGAGGAAGAGGAGGTGGGCGAGGTGGGAGAGGAAGATGAGGAGTAGGAGGAGGAGGAGAAGGAGGTGTAGTAGGTGGAGGTGGAGTAGGTGGATGTGGTGGAGTTGGAGGAGGTGGAGATGGAGGTGGAGGAGGTGGTGGAGGAGGAGGTCGTGGTGGTAATGGTGGAGGAGGATGAGGCGAAGGTGGAGGTGGAGTTGTAGGTGGTGGAGGAGGAGGCGGAGGAGGTATTCGAGGAGGAGGTGGATCTCGAGTTGGAGGTGGTTGTGGAGGAGGCAGTTGTGGAGGTGAGGGAGGTGGTGGTAGAGGAGGAGGACCAAGACAAGGCGAAGGTAGAGGTGGAGGTGGTGGAGGAGGATGCAATGGAGGAGTTGAAGGCAGAGGCTTAGGTGGTGGAGATGGAGGTGTAGGGGATGGAGGTTGTGGTGGAGGAGAAGGACGAGGAGGAGGAGGTGAAGGTGAAGGTGTTGGAGGAGGGCCTTCACATGGTTGAGCGTGGTATTAAAGGAGATCTAACTTGTTGATGATCTTCGATCAAATGAATTAGATGATAAGCGAGTCTTTACTTATATGGATTATGGGTCCCTTTAGAGTAGACTTGGTAGGTGAGGATGAAAATTGAGACATCATTAGCAGGATTAAATTGTGGAGTTTGTAATGATTGGTTGCATTTTTCATGAGACATTAATGTGGGACACTTGGTTAGCGGTTTGGTGTAGTCATGAAGGCTTGGAGATGGAATTTTTTTAATATATATGGAAATCACGAGTGGAACAACTTAACCGAGGTTAGGAGTAGTGGATATAAATAAAACTCATTAGAGAACCTTGAGGTGATGTTGGAAGCATTGAGAAACCATGAGAGGATTCAATGATTGATTTGATGATTTACAATTTTCTCAATCTCTTCATGGTCGTTTTTATGGATAAGTTAGTAAAGTTGATAGATAAAATTCACTTGGGGGGCCTTACAATAAGTAGGATCCGAATTTATTTGAGTTGGGTGTGTTGATGGTCCTATGTACAAGAGTCACAACACTTCACAACGTGGAGGAGATTCTTAAATGTCATGATAGTGAGCTATGGATAAGTATGTGATGAGAGTGTTGGAGAAATGGTTGATGATGGCATAAGGACATGAATTCTTATGGTATGTATATGACAGTAAATTTAGCAACCCAACTAGTGAAAAATTTGGGGGCCAGTAGTGCATAGAGACATGAGAGAATTATGTTGGAGTATGGAGAAGAGACATAAGCTTTGTATTTCAAAGGTGAATAATATTATCCCATCAATATTGGGCTCCCTTTATGTTTATTATCTTGGACGATTACACCAGAGTTGGAAATTTACAACATTAAGTAGGTACGTATCATTGAGTCATGATGTTATTTAGTTCTTATTTGGATCATTAGATGGTTTATTCATAATATTCTCAACAAATTGATTTATTTTCTCACTGTAGCGAGTCACTACCACTATAGAGTCCATGAATATTAAGGGATGAAGATACCTTAGTTAGTGCAAGCATGAAGGAATGTTGAGTTTACATTTTTTTGTAGGTTAGAAAGATGTTGGAAAATGTGGAAATCCACTCCATTATAAGCGAAGTATATTCCATAGAATCATTCCTAGATTCATGTTCAAAGTTATGATTTCACTCTTGGAGATGACATGGGGAGAGTCAACCTATGGAAGTAAATGTGTTGATGAGAACTTTAAACTCAAGCAAACATGACTAGGTATGTTAATTTACATTTTTCTTTTATTGTGAAAGTTGTTCATTACTAGATGAATACACATTTACTAAGTACATGAGGTATGAAAATTAAACATACCAAAAAAATGATTAAAAAAGTTTGATACCAAACATACACCATTATGCATAAAAAGTGTTGAAACACAAAAATTATATGAATTTTTTTTTGTAGGGAAATTAGCATATTGTCTTTACATTTATAATTCCATGAAACCATAAAAGATTTCATCAAGATATTTGGTCACAAACTTCAAGAGTTGGTTAAAAACACTGAACTTTTAGTTGCTACCATCCTTATTTATGATATAGACGCATTCAATGAAGAGTTCTAGTTTTTCTTAACTGAGAAATGTTTACATACTTTGAGGGAGGTTCAAGAAATGATGATAAATATAGAACTAAATATAGTAGCCTTGAGATAAAGTGATGTGCTTGGTTCATTAACATAATCAAATTCTAGATCTGAAAGAAAACCTAGTGCAGTATATATAATCAACTCAACCACATATGCAATGGTAATGTTGTTGAAGTTATGGAAAACTTCAAACATCTATTTCAAGAGTTTAATACCCAAGGGATTGGAATAGAAAGAGTAGAAAAGGGCCAAAATCAAATTAAGAGAAATTTTGGCTTTGACAATGGTAGGGGTATATCAATAATATATTATTATCTATAAATAAAAATATTACACATATATTAATATATAAAAAATTATATATTAGAAATACTTCTAATATTAATAACCATTAAGCTTAATGTTAAAAATAATAAGAATTATAACATTTTATGTTTATCAATTATATTCATAAATAATGCTCATTAATAGTTACATTTTATACCATTAATATAATAATAATAATAATTTAATAATATGTGGCAATCAATTAACATTAATTATTTTAATGATAAGGTTAATATACTCTTAATAATTTCATAATAATTATTTATGTAAATATCTTTCAATGTAATACTTGGATACATTTTGTTAACTAGCTCAAATTGTTAATGTTGATAACATAATAATTAATGGTTAAATTTAATTACTTATAATTCATCATTTTCAATCTTATTAAACACTAACAATTATAGTAGGTCATAATTACTCATTTATTAATATATTATGCCACATGAACTATTAATAGTTTGATTATTAACTAATATATAAAATCATAATTTATGAATATCAATACTATTGATTATTTATTAATGTTATTATGTTAAAGCATTAATATAAGTAATATAAATAACAACATATATATATATTTTTATTACAAAATATAATATATATTAATATTAATGTTATTATATTATACTAATATAATATATATTAATATTATTGT
Organism: Pinus taeda; assembly: GCA_000404065.3. Lineage (NCBI taxonomy): Eukaryota > Viridiplantae > Streptophyta > Pinopsida > Pinales > Pinaceae > Pinus > Pinus taeda. The sequence goes on along the minus strand of APFE030293192.1, from coordinate 31,404 downwards.
TAATATATTAATATTAGTATTATAATTAATGTTAATATTACTAATAACATTGATATTAATGTGTGTGTCTTACTCTAAAATATGTGTTACAATTTAAATAGCCATGCCCATTAAAACATGTGCCTTAGGATGCAGTTGAACTTTTGAGGCCATAGCTATACCACACCATAAAAAAAATTTAGGTCTAAATTTTACTGTTAATATAATATCACATAGTTTTGATGTTTGTGTCATCTAATAAAACGTCGTATATATATATTGTGAATTTTTGCAGCCATAGTTGCAACCCACCCTAATATGGTTACTATGTACATATATTATAGATATATTGTAGAACAATTGTTGGAGCTTTAGAGGTGTAATTGCAACATGTGTGCACCACATATCTTCATTGAGATAAGCTACCATTTCCCAAGCTAGTTTATTTCCATTTTGTATGTAAGCGTATTTAAATTCTTTGATATTAATGACATGAAGTTTTATTTCTGCTTCAACTTTATGTTTATGTTTATATTTTTATTCTGTTGCATTCCTGCATAAGTCTGGATCATCATAATATGCACTAGGAGTAAAATCACTCATCCTTAGGACCACTACAAACACATGTCAGAGTCTAAGATGATGAGTGGTTGTATTGAGGGATTCTTTCTTGGAGACTGCAATACTTGGAGTTTGTTTTGAATTAGGACATGGTGCGGAGAATTAAAGCTTGGATCCTCTTTTAGAGAGCACAAAACAATGTCACGAGGAGTGCTTGAAATGTTGATCCTTAGCTTAGAGACCATGAAACTTTGGAGGTGGATTCCAACCACCACATGACACATGTACATCTTCACTAAACTACCCTTATGTGGATATAGTGTAATAACTTCTATTAGGTTTTTGCCCAATTGATCCATTTTCTATTATATGCCTAACTGATCTATCTTATAAAATGGGGAGAGTGTCATCATTCTCACAACATAGTCCATAAATCATCCATATCTTCTTGATGTAATCATATTGTAGCCCTTCTTTGTAATGCGAGAGTTAAAGCTTAGGTGGATTATTTGGAACTAGGGTTTATAAGACTTTACTAAATGATTTAAATAAACACTTAAATAAGAGTTTCAAAATAGTTTTTAAAATGTTATAAAATGATTAGGGTTTAGCGTTTCGGGTTTGGGATTTATGGTTTAGGGTTTAGGGTTTAAGGTTTGGGGTTAGGGTTTAGGTTTTGGTTTTAGTGTTTAGGGTCTACAATATTTTAGTAAATGCTTTTACGAAACACTTAAATAAAAGTTACAAAACAATTTTTAAAATGTTATAAATGGTTAGGGTCTAGGGTTTGCGGCTTAGGGTTTATGGTTTTGGGTTTGGGATTTAGGGTTTAGGGTTTAATTTTGGGGTTTAGAGTTTATGCTTTCGTGTTTAGGGTTTAGGGTTTTGTGGTTATGGTTTAGGGTTTATAACACTTTATTAAATTCTTTTAATAAACACTTAAATAAAAGTTACAAAATTCTTCTTAAATTGTTATAAACTTCTTGGGGTTTATGGTTTAGGTTTCCGACATAGTGTTTATGGTTTAGGGTTTAGGGTTTATTGCTTAGGGTTTAGGGTTTAAGGTTTGGGGTGTAGTATTTCAGTTTTAGGGTTTAGGGTTTATAAAACTTTATTAAGTGCTTTTAGTAAACCCTTAAAAATGGTTACAAAATACTTTTTAAAATGTTATTAAGTGATTAGGTTTAGGGTTTAGGGTTTAAGTTCTATAACACCATAGTAAATTCTCTTAATAATCACATAAATAAAACTTACAAAATTATTTTTAATACATCATAAAATGCTTAAGTCTTAAGAGTTTAGGGTTTGGGGTTTGGGGTTTAGGGTTTAAAGTTTAAAGTTTATAGTTTATAGCCCTTTGGTAAATTATTTTAATAAACACTTAAAAAGTTAAAAAATGTATTTTAAAATGTTATAAAATTCTTATTCTTAGGGATAGGGTTTATGGTTTAGGGTTTGGGATTTATAACGCTCATAAATTATTTTAATAACAACATAATAAAAGCTACAAAATTCTTGTTAAAATGTTATAAAATGCTTAGGCTTTAGGGTTTACTTTTAAAATCTATAAAATGCTCATGGTTTAGGGTTTAGGGTTTATAACACTTTAGTAAATAATTTTAATAATTTTTTTTTAAAAAGTAAGAAAATGCTTGCTAAAATGTTATAAAATACTTGGGGTTTAGAGTTCAGGGTTTAGGGTTTTGGGTTTTGGGTTTTAAATGTTATAAAATTCTTAATATTTAGCGTTTAGGGTTCACAAGACTTTAGTAAATTCATTTTATAAACACTTTAAAAAAGTGTGAAAACACTTTTTAAAATATTATAAGATTCTTATTGTTTAGGGTTGAGGTGTTTAGGGTTGAGCTCTTATAACACTTCAATAAATTCTTATAATAAACAATTAAAAAAAGGTTACAAAACAGTTTTTAATATTTTATAAAATTTTGAGGGTTTAGGGTTTAAAATGTATAAAATGCTTAGGGTTTATAGCTTAGGATTTAGGGTTTATAAAACTTAAGTAAATCCTTTTAATAAGTACTTAGAAAAAAGTTACAAAATACTTTCTAGAAAGTTATTAAATGCTTAGGGTTTAGGTTTGAGGGACGCTTTAGTACATTATTTGAATAAACACTTTAAAAAAAGTTACAAAACTCTTGTTAAAATTTTATAATAATCTTAGTGTGTGGGTTTTAGTGTCTAGGGTTTAAAAGTCACAAAATTCTTATTATGTCACAAAATTCTTATTAGAATGTTAAAAAATGTTTAGGGTTTAGGAATTTAAAATGTGACAAAATGATTGCTAAATTGTAATAAAATGCTTAGGGTTTAGGGTTTATAACAATTTAGTAAATTTTTAAATAAACACTCAAAAAATGTTACAAACACTTGTTAAAATGTTATAAAATACTTAGGGTTTAGGGTTTCGGGTTTAAAATGTTATAAAGTCTTAGGTTTAGGTTTAAGGTTTAGTTTTTGGGGTGTGGGTATTAGGTTTACTGGTTATGGTTTATAATTCATTTAATAAATTCTTTTAATAAACACTTCTAAAAAAGTTAAAAAAATTGTTTTTAGGGTTTATGGTTTTTTGGGGTTTTTAGGGTTTGGGTTTATGGTTTTTTAGGGTTTAGGGTTTATACCACTTTAGTGAATGCTTTTAGTAAACACTTAAATAAAAGTCACAAAACACTTTTTGAAATGTTATAAATATTTAGGTTTTAGGGTTTGGGGTTTAGGGCTTAGGGCTTAGGGTTTAGGTTTTTGAGTTTAGGGTTTAGAGTTTATAAGACCTTAGTAAATGCTTTCAAGATTTAGGCTTTAAGGTTTAGGGTTTATAAGACCTTAGTAAATGATTTTATGGTTTATCCTTTAGGCTTTAAGCATTAAGATATATGGTTTGGGGTTTGGGGTTTAGGGTTTGGGTTCTATAGCACTTTAGTAAATTCTTTTAATAAACGCTTAAGTAAACGTCACGTAACGATTTCTAAAATGCTATAAAATTCTGAGTGTTTAGGGTTTACCATTTGGGGTTTTATGGTTTGGTATTTAGGGTTTTGGGTTTAGGGTTTAGGGTTTAGGGTTTATAATAATAAAGTTACAAAACACTTTTTAAAATATTAAAAAAAGAATAACATTTAGGGTTTAGGGTTTAGGGTTTAGGGTTTAAGGTTTAGGGTTTAGGATTTATAACACTTTAGTAAACTCTTTTAATAAACACTTATATAAAAGATTAAAATGCGTTCAAAATGTTATAAAATGATTAGGGTTTAGGTTTTCTAGTTGGGGGTTTACAGTTTACGGTTTCAGGTTTACGGTTTAAGGTTTATAACACTTTAGTAAATTCTTTTAACAAACACTTATACAAAAGTTACAAAACACTTTTTAAAATATTGTAACATGCTTATGGTTTAGGTTTTAGGGTTTATCACACTTTAGTAAATTCTTTTAATAAATGCCTAAATAAAATTTAGAAAAATGTTTTTAAAAAGTTATAAAATACATAGGGTTTAGGTCTTAGGGTTTCAAGTGATGTGTTTTGGGCTTAGGGTTTAGATTTTATAACACATTAGTAAATTATTTTAATAAAAACTTAAAAAAGGCTACAAAACAATTTTTAAAATGTTATAAAATTGTTAAGGTTTAGGCTTTAGGGTTTAGGTTTTATAACGTGCTAGAAAATGCTTTTAATAAACACTTAGATGAAAGTTATGAAACACTTTTTGAAATGTTATAAAGTGATTAGTATTTAGGGTTTGGGGTTTGGGGTTTAGGGTTTATGGTTCATGTTTTAGGATTTAGGTTTTATAATGATTTAGTAAATTCTTTGAATAAAGACTTAGATAAAAGTGAAAAAAACACATTTTAAAATGTTATAAAATGCGTAGGTTTTAGGGTTTGGGTTTTAGGGTTTACACGCCTCAGTAAATGATTTTAATAAACACTTCAATAAATGTTGCAAAACACCTTTTTAAATTTCATAAAATTCTTCGAGTTTGGATTTAAGGTTTAGGGTTTGGGGTTTTAGGTTTGGGGTTTAGAGTTTAGGGTTTAGTGTTTAGGGTTTATAACACTTTAGTAAATTATTTTAATAAACATTGTAATAAAAGCTACAAAATTATTTTTAAAATGTTATGAAATAATTAGGATTTAGGTTTTGACATTTAGGGTTTGGGGTTTACGGTTTAGGGTGGTTTAGCATTCAGGGTTGATGGTTTATAAGACTTTAGTAAATGGTTTCAATCTTGGCTTAAATAAAAGTTACAAAATTATTTTTAAAATGATATGAAATGCTTAGGGTTTAGTGTTTATAGTTTGGCCTTTGGGATTTAGGGTTTAGGGATTATAAGACCTTAGTAAATGCTTCTAATAAGGACTTAAATAAAAGTTCCAAAATGCTTTTCAAATTGTTTTAAAATGCTTAGGGTTTTGAGTTTGATTTTGGGTTTTAGGTTTAGGGTTTAGGTTTGGGTTTTAGGGTTTATAACACTTTAGTAAATTCTTCTAATAAACACTTAAATAAAAGTTACAAAATGGTTTTTAAAATTTTATAAAATGCTTAGGATTTAGGGTTTAGGTTTTAGGGTTTAGGGTTTGGTGTTTCAGGTTTAGAGTTTAAGTTTTAGGGTTTATAACACCTGAGTAAATGCTTTTAATAAGCACTTAAATAAAATTTACAAACTACTTTTTAAAATTTTATAAAGTTCTTAGTGTTTATGGTTTAGGGTTAAGGGTTTGAGGTTTATTGTTTGGGGTTTACGGTTTACGGTTTACAGTTTTGAATTTAGGGTTTATAACAGTTTCGTAAAAGATTTTAATTAACACTTAGATAAAATTGACAAAACGATTTTTAAAATGTTATAAAATGCTTAGAATTTATGGTTTAGGGTTTCAGGTTTAGGGTTTAGGGTTTGGGGTTTAGGTTGTACGGTTTAGGGTTTGAGTTTTAGGTTTTAGCGTTTAGGGTAGAAGTGTTTAAGGTTTATCAAATTCTTCAGGCTTTAGGTTCCAAGGTTTAGGTTCTAAGGTTTATAACACTAGTAAATTATTTTAATAAAAACTCAAATAAAAGTTATAAAACGCTTTTTAAAATGTTATAAAATGATTGGGGTATATGGTTTAGGCTATAGGGTTTAGGGTTGTAGTTTTAGTGTTTAGGGTTTAGGGTGTATGGTTTATAACACTTCAGAAAATTATTTTAACAAACACTTAAATAAAATTTACAAAAGTGTTTTTAAAATGTTATAAAATGGTTAGGGTTTAGGGTTTGCATTTTAGGGTTTAGGTTTTACGCTTTTAAGTCTAGGGTTTAGGGTTTAGTGTCTAGAGTTTTGGGATTAAAACTCTTTACTAAATCTTTTAATAAACATCTAAATAAAATTTAAAAAACACTTCTTAAAATGTTATAAAATACATAGGGTTTAGGGTTTACAGTTCACGGTTTAGGATTTTATGTTTTATAGTTAAGGGTTTAGAGTTTATAGCACTTTGGTAAATGTTTTTAGTAGACACTTAAATAAAAGCTAGAAAATGTTTTTAAGTTTTTATAAAATGCCTAGGGTTTAAGGTTTAGGGTTTAGAATTTAGGGTTGGATTTAGGGTTTGGCGTTTAGGGTTTAGGTTTTAGGGTTAAACATTTCTATTTTAGGCTTTAGGGACTAGGGTTTATAGTTTAGAATTTATAACACTTTATAAAATGCTTAGGGTTTAAGTTTCCATAGTTTTGGTTTAGGGTTTAGGGTTTGCATGGTTTCAGGTTTATAACATCTTAGTAATTATTTTAATAAACACTTAAATAAAAGTTACAAAACACTTTTTTAAAATTTGATAAAATTCTTAGGGTTTAGTGTTTAGAATTTGGGGTCTATGGTTTATGGTTAAGGGTTTGGGGTTTAGGGTTAAGTGTTTAGGGTTTAAGTTGTAGGGATGAACCACCCCACCTTAAGGGGGTATCCACTGCTACCTATTACAAATAATGCATTCATCCCATTGAGCCTCGAGGAGTTATGAAGAAAAATAAATAAAAGGAAATAGGTTTATGAAGAAGGATGCTAAAACAAAGGTTGGGTATCTCATGTACCACAATTTTCTCCCTCCTACACTCACATACCCAAGCGTGGTCTTCCCTTCTTATAGATACTCATAAAATTCTTCGGGTTTATGGTTTAGGGATTAGGGTTTGGGGTTTAGGTTTAGGATTGACAGTTTTTGACATTTTAGTATATTCTTTTAATAGGAACTTAAATAAAAGTTACAAGTAGTTTTTAACATGTTATAAAATTCTTAGGCTTTACCATTTAGGGTTTAGGGTTTATAAAACTTTACTAAATGTTTTTAATATACACTTAAATAAAAATTAAAAAATATTGTTTAAATGTTAGAAATTAATTATGGTTTAGGTTTTAGGGTTTAGGTATTAGGGATTAGGGTTTAGGGTTTATGAAAATTTAGTATAAAAATATAATAAACACTTAAATGAAAGTTACAAAACGATTTTTGAAATGTTATAAAATTCTTAGGCTTTAGCGTTTAAGGTTTGGGTTTTTCGTTTTAGGGTTTATAGTTTAGGGTTTATTTTTTATGGTTTTGGGTTTATAACAGCTTAGTGAATTATTTTGATAAAAACATAAGTAAAAGTTACAAAACACCTTTTAGAATGCTATAAAATTCTTAGGGTTTGGGGTTTACAAGCCTTTAGTAAATTTTTATAATAAACACTTAAATAAAAGTTAAAAAACACTTTCTAAAATGTTATAAATTGCTTAGGGTTTAGCATTAAGAGTCTAGGGTTTATAAGGCTTTAGTAAATCCTCTTAATAAACACTTAAATAAAAGTTAGAATTTTTTTAAGATCTTATATAATAATTAGGGTTTAGGGTTTATGGTTTTGTGTTTGGTGTTTAGATTTTAGGTTTTATAACACTTTAGTAAATGATTTTAATAAACACTTAAATAGATGTTACAATATGTTTTTTAAAATCTTATAAAATTATTAGGGTTTAGCATCTAGGGTTTAGGGCTTATGGTTTAAGGTTTAGGGTTTATAGTGTAGGGTTTAGGGTTTAGGGTTTTAGGTTTAGAGTTTAGGGTTTAAGGTTTGAGGTTTACAGTTGAGGGTTGAGGGTTTATAACAGTTTAGTAAATTCTTTTAATAAACACTTAAATAAAAATGACAAAACTCTTTTTAAATTGTTATAAATTGCTTAGGGTTTATGGTGTGGGATTTAGGGTTTGAGGTTTAGGGTTGATAAGGGTTCAATAAATGATTTTAATAAACAATTAAATAAAAGTTACAAAACACGTTTTAAAATGTTATAAAATGCTTGTACTTTAGGATTTAAGGTTTAGGGTTTGAGGTTTGTGTTTAGAGTTTAGGGTTTAGTTTTTAGGGTTGATAACACTTTAGTAAAGTATTTTGATAAAAACTGTAGTAAAAGTTACAAAATGATTTTTAAAATGTTATAAAATGATTATGGTTTAGGTTTTAACATTTATGGTTTAAGGTTTAGGGTTTAGAGTGGTTTAGCATTTAGGTATTATGGTTTATATTACTTTAGTAAATGGTTTTAATCAAGGCTCAAATAAAAGCTACAAAAATCTTTTTGATATAAAATTCATAGGGTTAAGTGTTTACGGTTTTGCCTTTGGGATTTGTTGTTTAGGGTTTATAAGACCTTAGTAAATGCTTTTAATAAAGAAATAAATAAAAGTTCCAAAATGCTTTTTAAATTGTTATAAAATTCTTAGGGTGTAGGGTTTTGGGTTTTGATTTTGGGTTTTAGGTTTAGGGTGTATGGTTTAGGTTTTAGGGTTTATAACACTTTAGTAAATGCTTTTACTAAACACTTACATACAAGTTAAAAAACAATTTTTAAAATGTTATAAAATGCTTAGGATTTAGGGTTTAGGGTTTAGGGTTTCGTGTTTAGAGTTTAGGGTTTAGGGTTTATGACACTTGAGTAAATGATTTTGATAAACACCTAAATAAAAGGACAATCATCGCCAAAAGTAGTGATCGATGAACTCCTTAACTATTACTTATGCTACCCAATGACAAGTAAAGAGAAAGGGAATTCAAGATTAGAAATCCCACAATGGACAATTTCTTATAAAATGAATATAAACATAAAGTGACCAAGTACAATGATTCTCTTAACAATGTTAATGTGCCAATTAGACAATGCCAATACTATGTCATGAGGGTATCCCATCTAGTGGGAATCTGTGTAGTCCTATGTCATGAGGGTATCCCATCTCAGGGATCAATTGCAAACTATTTCTTAACCTATATTGGATAGAGTGTTTCTTATGGTCACTTTACAAGGGATTCCTCCTATTTGGAAAACCTTCATCACTACCATAATAGCAATAATTAGTTACCAACATTTGATGAGCTAGTTGGAAAATGCACTGAAGAAGAAACTTGAATGATCGTTAGAGGGAGGATTCAAAATCATGAAGAAGAAGATCCATATGCTTTTTCCGCTGAATATAAGAAAAATAAAGGTAGAGGAATTCCATCTAATATCAAGAATATTTCTCCAAAATTCAGAGACTCTAATGGAAGATCAAGAAAGGATATGAATATTTCCAAGATTGAATGTTATGATTTTCATAGGTTCAAATAGTATGTTTAAGATTACTCGGAAAGAAGAATGCTCGAAGTTCAACATACAAAAACAATCATGGCTTCAAAAATAACAAAATAAATAATAATAGAATAAGAGATGATCAAATAGGAGGAGATTATACAAGAAGAAGAGATGCTTTGGATGATTGTGAAGAAGGCCATCGTACTCCAAAGAGGTCCAGGAACTCTAGGTATGAAAATAATGTACCTGCTAGTCAATCTGAATTTCTACTTATTTATGCTCTTTCTAGTTATTCCCCTCTATATTCTTATGATAATTGGTTAGTAGATAATGGGACCTCTAAACACTTATTTGGGTATAAGGTAGTCCTCTCAAATATGGTTGAGAGGGAGACAAGTTTGAAAATTATTCTCCAGGATAACTCTACATATCTAGTAAAGGGATTTGGTTCTATCAAATTTAGTTCAGACTCTAGAGATTTTTTCTTCTTCATGAAGTAACGTATGTTCCGGTATTAAAGAAGAACTTGGTATCTATTTCTCCCTTGGAAGACAAAGGGATGAGAGTAGCCTTCATAAGAATAAAATTCCTCACCTGGCCTATGGAATGAGATATGAGGGATGCTTTTATCTTGGGATCTAGAATTTAAAATCTATAGATTCATTAGAATACCTTTTTTGGCAATGGTCCATCACATCAGATATCAAAGTGAGCTATTACATTGAAGGTTGGCACATCTACATTACGAATCCCTACTGAAATTGAAGAAGTTAGTATCTAAAATACCTGATGTTCAAGCTAGTCATAATGGAGTATGTGTGGGATGCGCCAGTGGAAATAAGTTGAAATAGTACAAGGGGACACTTCCCATCCATCAAGAACAAGTCTAGTGACATTCTTAAACTCATTCATTTTGACCTATGTGGACCCATGCATGTGCATTCCCTTCGTGTCCATCCCTACTACATAAGATTTATTGGTGATTTCTCCATGAAGACATGGTTATACTACTTGAAGAATAAGGATGAGGCTTTTGATATGTTCAAGGACATAAATACATCAATAGAAAATAAAAGAAGGACTAAAATAAAGGATGTAATGTTTGACAATGGTGGAGAATATACATCAAATAAGTTCATTTACTTTTGCAAGTAAGCTAGAATCAAGAAGGAAAATATTGTACCTTATAATCCTGAGTGGAATTGAGTGGCTAAGAGAAATAATAGGTCGATTGTGGAAGCTACCCGAGTAATGCTACATGTTAAAAAACCATTACTTTGGGGAGAAGCAACAAATACAATAGTGTATATTAAAAAAAGTTTCCTCATTATGCCTTGGATAACAAGACTCCAAAGGAGTATTCACAGGTGTGAATCCCGACTTTGGACATCCTAGGATATTTGGTTGCCCAATTGTTTCTGGGAAAATTAGTGCCTTGTTGAATGACTAACGCTCTATGTTTGGTAGCTACCCTAGAAAGAATAGTTTAAAGCAATTCAATGATCTTTCTTATGTGTAACAAATAAGAGAAATATAGTAGAAAACCAGTCTAGAACTTTCATTTTTTAACAAGGTTGACACAAGACAATGAACTATCCTCGACAATCTCACCATATAGAAGGCCTAAATAGTATGCATTGTACTTTGACAGTGTAGCAGTCAGTATGGTTTAGTTTAGACACTTTCTGGATGATTTCTGAGATAGAACTTTTGGGTAATGATGTATCCAGATTACTAAATTTCTCTAGAGTATGAAGCAACTCTTTTAGGGGTTGATGAGCCCTAGTACATTGACATATATTTTTGGGTTGATGTGCCCAAATATGTCTATAAAAACCATATATTTCCATGTGCAAAATGACAAAAGGAACAAGCTAGAAGCCACCAAAAACAAAGGTGCATGTGTTGGATACTATAAAAATTCTAAATAATCTAGATAGAATATATATATTTATAAAAATATATAGTAAAATTAAGATTGAGTTTAGCTAGGATGTAAAATTTGATGAAGATGCTATCCTTGGAAAAGAAAGGGACCTTCCTCCTCCTCTACCTGCCGAGAAAAAAGATGATGATATGGACCTACTAGAAGGTTCTTCTATGGTAGAATCTTAGAATGACATTTTAAATGATCCCATGGAGCCTATGAAACCCTTAAACTCTCTTCCAAGTGATCCCCCTACTAGAAAAATACCATTGTGGATTTTTGATACTATACAACATGTTGGGAGACATCCTCATGCCAAAGGGACCTTTAGAGAAATCAAGGTGCCATGTTGATATCAAGGATATTTTGTATCCATGAGCACTATCACTTAGGTTGAGCCTATCACTTTTGAATAATTTGTGAAAGAAAAAGTTTGGAAGGATGACATGGTTGAAGTGTATGAATTGATTATGAAGAATGATGTATCATATGTTGTTTAGAGGCATAAAGGGAAATCTGTTGTCACTTCAAAATTGCTATATAAAGTCAAGAATGGAGTGGATGGAAGCATTAAGAAGTATAAAGCGAGGTTCATGGCTAGAAGTTTCCTGCAGAAAGAGGGAGAACAATATGATGACATATTTTCTCCCATTTCCTGCTACACTACCAATAGATCAATTGTTTCCCTTGCTGCTAGTCATGGATGGACACTTCACTAGATGGATGTAAAGATGACATTTGTTTATGGCATACTACAATAATAAGTATATGTTGAGTAGCCCAACAAATTTTAATTGAAGGACATAAAGACTCATGTTTGCAGGTTGAAGAAGGGATTATATGGCTTGAATCAAGCACCCAGAGCCTGGTATGCCCACATTAACAGTGACTTCTTGAAGCTTGGATTCGTGAAAAGAAGTGTTTACCCTAACCTATACTTCAAGGAGGTCCAAGATATGCATTTGATTTTGGTTGTATATGTTGATGATCTATTCTAATGCACAAGCATAAAGAGGACTTAGCCAATGAGTTCTGGATGAAGGATCTTCGTATGATGCATTACTTCCTGGAATTAGAGGTTTGGTAGAAACATGGATAGATTTTATTTTTCAAGGAAAATATGTCGTGAAGCTATTAAAAATATTTGGAATGACAGAATGAAAATACTTGGCCACCTCGATGGATATGAACATAAAGAATTTATGTAGAGATGTTGGATGAACTAATCTGGTGAATCCTTTTGAGCATCAAGAGTTCATTGCGACATTTATGTTCCGTGTGAACATTGATCCAAACATATGCTTTATAGTAAATATTTTGAGTGAATTCAAGAATGATCCCCTTTCATGCACATTGGGTTGCTCCCAAACACATATTGAGATATTTTCATGGGATGATTAACCTTGGTATGAGATACACTTCCGAAAATGTGAGACTGCATAGATACACCAAAGTTGACTCAACTGGAAATTTTATTAAAAGGAAGAGCACATGAGGGTTTTATTTTAGCTTGGAGTTTGCTATGATAGATTGGATGAGCAAAAAGCACAAGTCTGTAGATTTGATCACAGTCGAGGCAGAGTACATGGATACTAGCATGGCTAGTTGTGAGGCAATTTTGATGATAAATCTCTTTAGAGAACTATTTGAGTAGGTGCTAAGTACTATAGTCATATATTGTGATAGTAAGAGTAGGATCTGATTTGTAGAGAATCTCATATTTCATGATAATTCTAAGCATATTAAGATTAGTTACCACTGCATTTGAGACATGGTACAGAGAGGAGTTGTAATACTCCATCACATTTCAATAGACAAGCATATAGCAAGCATACACAACAAGGCTTTGTTTAAAGGGAAGTTATTTGTCTTAAGGGAGTAGCTTGGAAGGATGGATGTGACCCTCCCAAGTAATGGTCTCAGCTGATCAAGAACACTGAGTTATGCTCTCCCCCTCTATTTGAGCTCACAAGGAGAGGAATTGAGTCTGAGAGCCCTATAGTTTACAGATCTCTAAACAATAGGATGGTCCTGATCCTTACACTCTATGGTAAGCAGTATCTCACATATATTCACTATAGGCTATGTGTGATCCTTGTCATTTATGACAAGTTGGGTATCTCCCCTATCATGATTGACAGAGTATACCCTAGTATGCATCCTACCCACAAGTTGGCCTTGTTTGGATTGTTCCTCCCCATCTAGTCAATGGGTTAAGATGACTTGAGATGGTTGTGATCCTTGCATAGAAAGTTGTATCTCACTCAAGTGATTACGATGTGGGTCTTCTACCACTTTACTCTTGACGGTCAATGAGGGAATATAAAAAATCAATTGGGATGGATGTGATCACTACCTTCTATTAGAAGTTGTATCTCGTCTTTGATTATACAAAATGAGGGATGTGATACTTTCTTGGTAGATGGATATCACCCATTGTAACTGGATGATAGGATGAACATGATGCTTACCTTTTATAGAAAGTTGTATCTTTCCCGTTGATAGACAAAAGAATGGGTTTGATCCTTTATTGGTAAGTTGTATCTCTCCTATTGTCACTAGAGAGAGGGTAGTAGCGTAAACTCCCCTATGATTTTAAATTCTTCTTATTTTCGATTCAAGGGTGCTTCAGAAATATGAGAAAAGATGGGTAAGGATAATAGTTGACTTGATGATGATGAGATATTTGAGATGGAACATATATTTTTGTTAGAAATTTCTCCCTAGCTGAGAGGGAGTGTTAATTTGGTAGTTCAAGGAAAAATTTCATCCTTTAGACAACCCTCCTCGTCAAGAAAGACCCCTCATATCCCTTGGAAGAATTTAATTTGGTTGAGGAAAAAATAATTTTTAAAGTGGAACCCCTTAATGGCATCAAAGTGAAGGTCAACCTAGAATAAAAATTAGCCTTCCTCCAATGCCTATAAATACAAGTCAATTCTCATCATTTGGAGACATCACATTAAGCATATCTCTCCTCTTCTATTGGTTCATACATGTGAAAAAATGCAAGGTCCTCTTCACACGTGCCAAGGTTTTAGAGGTTATTCTATAATTAGAGTTGAGTTTTTTGTTTGGAAGACTTTGACCAATGTTGACCAACATTTTCTTGGTTTGGTTTGGATTCTTTTTAACCTATCTTGGATGGTCGATTTGAGTGGCACACAAAATGAGAATTTCTTGGATGTTGAACAATTGAGGCTTTGGTCATAGTTTTGTCTCTCTTTTGAACGAGTTTTGTTTATTGGTTTGGGCTGAATTTGGAGGTTGATTACTTTGAATTTTGACCAATATCTTGCAAGGAAGTTTGACTATTGACTGAACGACTAGTTAGGGCACATTTGGCTACTCTTGAATTTGAGAGAATTGTAGACTTTGACTTTGACTAGATTTGACTTAGGACATATTTGATTATTGGCTCATCATTTGATATTCGTTGGATGAATTTGTTGGATAGTAAAGGGATTCACTTTGGCTCATTGATGAATTGAATTATTGTACTCTATTTCATGAACATTTTATGAAAATAAAAAATGAAGAATTTGAAAGGGTTTTCCCCATTATGGGTTTTTCCCTAGACCTTGACTAAACTATTATGTCTGTTGTCATTAATCCTTATTGTCTCTTATTGTACATTGAAATTATTGTTATCTCTAAAAAAAATTTATTTATTATTGGAATATTGAATTTATTGCTAATTGAAGTTAAGAATTGGGCTAAAGTGATTATAACAACATAGAACAATGGAAAATTAATAGTTTACTGTATGTTCCTTCTCTAATTTGAAATAAGTCAAATTTTCAAAAGATATCATAGGTATCTACATAAAGGTCCACTAATGGTATGTTTTCAAAATTTATAGGCCCGTGGGATGGAGCATTCAACCTTCTATACTTGGTCGTTAGAAGGATAGATAATAGTGAAAGAGACTATATGGATTTTTTCTTGAAAAAATTGTTGACCTAAAGATCAATGTACAATCTTGGGAATGTGTTGGCTGAGTTAATAGTGTTATCACGAGATCCATTGTGTTCTTTTTTCATGGTAAAATAATAATTTTTTCTCTATCTTTCCCTTACTAAGGTCATTTTCCTTTTATTGGATACAAATTTGGAAAATTTAGTGATGTCAATAATGACATCATGCTAACTGAAAGTGCCACATCATCCATCCACCTCAACTGCATGTCAATATGTTGCTTGTGTTTATAGATATGTTTCTATGATTACCTATCTATAAAACCCTCGTTTCATTATATGCTTGAACAATGGAAATAAACCACTTTCATTAAATGTAAAATCCTTGGTGAAAATTCCATGTAATAAATGTTAAAAACAATAACCATGTATGACTCGGACACTTACACCAAGCTGAATATTGGGAAAGACATCCTAGCAGGTGTTCATTTGATAAGGAAATTAGGAAATGGTTAAGGCTAAGGATTGAAGGAGGCAAAAAGGTATTTTGGAAAATTCATTTATAAAAATAATGGAAATTAGGAGAAAAAATAAGTGAAAGGTCACAGGTTTCATGTGAGGACAAAAATGAAGTAAAATAATGGAAAATTAAAAAAATAAAGGTCTCATTCATAAAAAGGCTTCTGAGGATCAATTGGTAACCTTTTGTCGGTTCAGTGTTAGATCTCTCTCTCATTATTCTCTCATTATATTTCTTGGAGCACTCTTGGTGGGTGTGACATACATGGATTCTTGGAGAAAGAAGGAAAAGGAAGAGCGGGAAAGTGCAAGAAGGCATCAACATTAGAAACTACATCAAATTTTCTTGCAGGTATCGAGTTGCATGTATAATTTCTTCACTAGTTTGGACATGCATGCACATGCATATGGATTCTTGGTCGTGATATGTTTAGGTCCCTATAATACTAGTCTATTCCTTTATTATTATTGTCATTATAGCCCCTTATTGTTATTTGTGTGCCCACGTTGTCCCCATATTGTTATTATTATGCCCCATAGAAGCCCACTATTGTTATTGTTGTGCCCTTACATTGTTATTGTTATCTCGGCTTTGACTATATTGTGACCCCTTAGACTCCTATATATAGAAAGAAGGACTTGTCATTTTGTATCATCCAAGAATTGTTCATTTATTTCATGTAAAATAGGTTTCCCCCTCGAAGAGGCTGATTTTGAAGTCATTTCTCTATCTTTTCTTCTATTTTGTGAGCTGATTGTATAACAATTGGTATCAGAGCTTTCCATTCTACCGTTTCAGTGCCTCAAAAGCTCATTGTGGAATTTCGCTATAACCTTTTTTTCTACGATGTTTCAGAAGATAAAATTAAAACCCATTTGATCTGAAATATTGATGAACCTCGAGTTTGAATTTTAGATCTTTTATCGATATAGTTTTAGATATGTGGTCCAAGGAAGTTAGGTTTTCTGTAGGCTCCCAAATTATATTTCAAACAGGTGACCCACGGAAAATTGTCATAACTATCTCTCTGAGAATCATATTGAAATTTCATGAGAAGTTACAAAAAGAGGACATATAGTAGTGTTATGTATATCGATTTCCTGTCTGAAAGTTGAAACATTGCAACATGTCACTTCGTACAAGTTATCTCTACTAAATGCGTATATAATCAGGACATCGTGAGAGATTTGGCATAACTCTTCCTCGGAGAATCCAATCATTATCACGCTTCTAGGGTTGGAACGAGAACTCAGAGGACTACGATAAGAAAAAAATTTAGATCTTGGAGATATAAAATTAAAAAAATACAACAGATGCAATATTGGGCTCCTACAAAGCCAAAAAATGGTTTGTAGTCTTTTGAAAATTTTGGATAAGTTTGGTTTGACAATTTAGTTTGATGGAATTAAAAGGACATAGTGAAGCATAATTATCATTAATTGATGCCCCGAAGAAAGAAAATGGAAACACCTAGTAAGAAACTTGAAAGTTCTAGAATGACTCATGAAGAAGAGGAATAAATGTAACATGATATATCAAAATTACGAGACTAAGTGCAACAAATTTCACTCTCACAAAAAGTAACAAAAGATAAGATTGATGGTTTAAAAAAATTCATGGAAGCTAATATGGATGTTTTAAAAGTAAACATTGAAGGTTTGAAGAAATAAATGGAAGTTTCAAAGGAGGTTTGGAAAAGTTGCTAGAAGAAATACTTCCTCATGGTGAAAAGGTAGTACAGGAAACTAATGATGAGAAAAAAGGAAATGTTAGTCATGATTTCATAGAATCTAATGTTTGATTGAAGACCAACCATGTTGAAAATGATTTCATAGACTCTAATGTTGGACTGAAGAGCCAACATGTTCCAAAGATCGACATGAGGAAGTTTGATGGCAAGGATCCCATAACATGGATACTACATATGGAGCAATATTTCGATCTCCATAATGTGAAAAGCACACATAAGGTATGCATTGTGACTTTATATTGGAACCAATTAGTTTGGATGGTATCTATGGCTTCTTTCTCATAAACAAATTGTCACTTGGGAAAATTTTATGGAAGAAATGATGGCACATTATAAGGATACAAAAGGAAAAACCTTTTTTAGCCAATTGATAAATCTCAAACAAAAAGGTTCAATGGTGGAGCACATTGAAGACTTCAAAAAATTGAATATAAGGGTAAAATATATCCCATAGGAGCGTAGGATTGATGTGTTCATAAGGAAAATAAAGGATAACATCCAACATGAGGTTTTCCTTTGGGAACCTAATTCATTGGTGAAGGCATTCAGCTTGGTAAAAAAAATTGAAAGAAAAATTATCGCAACAAGGAAGCCTACCACTCACAACTATAAAGATGGAAGTGTCGTTGCTCCTAGACTTCCACAACCTACAAGGTTGACACCATAACAATTGAAAGAAAAAGGAGAAAAAGGGATTTGCTATAGTTGTGATAACAAATACATTAAAGGTCGTAAGTGTGTCAAGAAGAAATTATTTTACATAGATTATGAAGGGGAAGAATAAAACGAACAAGAGAGATCAAAAGAAGAGGATACAGACCAAGAACAAAGCCTAGAGAAAGAAGAAATGAATCCGACCATATCTTGTAATGCCTTGTCCAGAATAACCACTGCTAAAACTATCAATATAGAAGGACATATCAACAATAAGAAGGTAATAGTGTTGATTGATTCAGGAAGTACCCATAATTTTATTCATTGTAAGATATCGAAGGAATTGAATTATTTCCTATATGCAACACTAGAGTGTCAAGTGATGGTTGCAAATGGAAGAACCATAAATTTGTCTAGAAAGTGTCATAATATCAAGTTATCCATGGGATAATATGAGTTGAATAGTCCCATGATTTCCGTTCTAATGGGTGGTGCTGATGTTGTAGTAGGAGTCTAATGGCTACAAACTTTGGGTACAATAGCTTTTAATTTTCAAGAAATTTTCTTGAATTTTTTTTAGAAGGAAAGGAAGTTGAATTAAGGGGTATTTCAGGGAAACCTATAAATTTAATCATCTCTAATGGCATGAGAAATATTCTAAAGAAAAACAACATGGCGTAATTGCACAATTATGTTTGCTAGAGTTTCCCACGTCGAAATCAACTATTTCTCTAGATCTCCAAAAGTCTTTGATAATCATTCCAAGGTATTTGAGACTCCCAAAGGCCTACCTATTCATGATCATGATCATGGTATTCATTTGATTCCAGGAAGTGTTCCTCCAAATGTGAGGCCTTATAGATGCCCCTATGCCAAAAGAGTGAAATTGAACATATGGTTGTAGAAATGCTAGAGGTTGGTATAATTCAACCTAGTCAAAGGTTTTTCTCTACTCCAGTAGTATTGGTGCACAATAAGGATGGATCATGGCACATGTTTCTGGATTATAGGGATCTAAACAAGCTCACTACTAAAGATAAATTTCCCATTCCCATCATTGATGAATTATTGGATGAATTACATGCATAAATGTACTTCACCAAGTTGGACCTTAGTTCAGAATATCATCAAATCAAAATGAAGACTGATGACATTCCAAAAACAACATATAGAACTCATGAGTGTCATTTTGAATTTGTGGTCATGTATATTGTCCTTACCAATGCACCTTCTACATTTCAAGGTTTGATGATTTCCATTTTCAAACCCTTCCTTAGAAAATTTGTGTTAGTATCTTTTGATGATATATTAATCTACAACAAGTCTAGGAAGGATCATGTTGAACATGTTGATAGAGAGCTCAAACTATTGGAGGAGAAACAATTATATGCAAAAACCTCCAAATTTTTCTTTGGATTGCAAGAGGGGGAATATTTGGGTCATATTGTATCTCATGAAGGTGTTAAGGTAGACTCTAGAAAAATTAAAGCCATTAAGGAATGGAAAATCCCCACATCCATAAAGCATCTATAAGGATTTGTCAGGTTGACAGGGTATTCTCACAAGTTTTTTAAGGATTATGGGAGAATAGTAGCACCTCTAATAACATTAATAAAGAAAGATGCATTTTTTTGGACTCCAGAAGCGACAAAAGCCTTTGAGCATCTTAAAGAGGAAATGTACTAAGCATCAGTCTTAGCTATGCCAGACTTAAAAAAAAAAATATTGTGGAATGTGATGCTTAAAGAAATGGAATTGGTGTTGTTTTAATGCAAGAAGAAAGACCCATTTCTTTCGAAAGTCATCCAATCAAAGGAAGGCATTTACACAAAGCTATTTATGAGAAGGAAATGTTGGAAATACTACATGCACTTAAGAAATGGTGACCTTACCTAATGGGAACACACTTCAATGTAAAAAAATATCATGATAGCCTTAAATACATTTTAGAACAAATATTATTTTCAAAAGAGAAACAAAAGTGGGTCACAAATATGTTGGGTTATGATGTTGAAATCATCTACAAAAAAGGGAATCAAAATGTTGTTGCAGATGCACTCCCAAAAAAGGATGAGGATGTGGAAGCATTGCTTAGTGCCATTTATATTATCCAACCAAATTGGATAAAGGAAGCAAGGGATGAATGGAAGAATGATGAAGAAGTGTGGGCACTCATTCAAAAGTTACAACAAGACTGCAGTACATCTGATACATTTAGTTGGAAAAATGATTTGTTATGGTACACAGATTGCTTGTACCTCTGTAATAATTCCCAAATCAAATAGAATATTATTATGTAATCTCACACCTCTTCCTTAGGAGTGCACTTAGGATTTTTAAAAACTTACCATATGGTTAAGAAGGATTTTTTTTGGATGGCCTTAGATATGATATTCAAAATTTTGTGGCAGAATGTTTGGTTTCCAAAGAAAATAAAGTTGAAACAATTAGGACCCCAAGTCTATTACAACCTTTATCCATTTCATGTGAACGTTGGCAGGAGGTTTCAATGGATTTTATCATAGGTTTACGCAAGTCCAAAAGAAAGAGTGTCATCATGGTGGTATTTGATAGACTTACCAAGTGTGAACACTTTTGGGCATTATCTCATCCCTTTAAATTCCGTACAGTTGCTACTGCATTTATGGAAACAATTCAAAAGCTACATGGAAACCTAAAGATTATTGCAAGTGACAAAAATCCTATTTTCACTAGAAATTTTGGACATAATTATTTTATTGTCTTGGTACTTAGTTAGCTCATAGCTCATCTTATCATCCTCAATCTGATGGAGAAACTAAAATAATGACCACATGTTTAGAATGATATCTTCATTTCTTTGTATTTGATGAATAGATGCAATGGGCCAAATGGATACCTCTGGTTGAATGGTGGTATAACACTTTCTTCCATACTTAGAAAAAATGACCCCATTTATGGAACTTTATGGATATCATCCACCATCCATCACATCATATTTAAGAGAAAATTCTAAGGTTTGAGCAGTGAAATACAACATCGAGCATCAACAACAAGTTCTCCAACTATTAAAGGATAACCTCACTTTGGCACATAATATAATGAAAGAAAAAGCATATCAACATTGCAACAAAAGAAGTTTTGATATAGGTGACTTGGTAATTCTATGGCTACAACCATACAAACAAATGTCTTTCAAGAAGGATAAGAAGGATAATAAATTATCACCAAAGTATTATCATTCGTACAAGGTGTTGCAAAAACATTGGTAATATATTATACAAATTGGATATTCCTACAACTTCGTGAGTGCACCGAGTTTTCCATGTTTCATTCTTAAACAAGGTTATAGGCAGCAAGCTCCCAGTTCAAAAAATATTGCTAGAACTTTATGAGGAAGGAAAAATCATATTGGAACCTAAATAAGTCATAGAAACCAGAACTCTACAGCTACGAGATCGATCAATTTCAGAGTATCTTATCAAGTGGAGGAATTTACCCACCAAAGATTCC
The DNA here is from genome assembly GCA_000404065.3 of Pinus taeda. Classification (NCBI taxonomy): domain Eukaryota; kingdom Viridiplantae; phylum Streptophyta; class Pinopsida; order Pinales; family Pinaceae; genus Pinus; species Pinus taeda. The sequence continues at coordinate 10,016 of APFE030293192.1, read as the reverse complement.
CCATGGGAGGATGATAATTTTATACAGAATCATCCAAAAAAACTCAAGCATTGAGGACAACACTTTTTTGGAGAGGGGAATGTTAGGTCCCTATAATACTAGTGTATTCCCTAATTATTATTGTCATTGTAACACCTTATTGTTATTGTTGCACAACGTTACATTATTATTGTTATGTTAGATTTGACTTTATTCTAACCCCTTAGAATCCTATATATAAAACGAAGGTGTTTTCATTTGTGTCATCCAATAATTGTTCATTTGCGTAATGTAAATGAGGTTTACCCCTTGAAGAGGATGATTTTGAAGTCGTCGCTCTATCTTTTCTTCTATTTTGTCAGTTGGTTGCATAACAGTATGTCATTGGCATGGAGGAATGTTTGGATTGACAATGGATTGCATAGCCTTTCCATTTCATGGATAGCCAGGGTGATTGTCGGTTTACTTTCATGATTTGTTTTTGGTCGGTTCTCATGATTCCTTAGATTTGGTTGAGTTATTACTTCTTGGAAACCCTAGTTGGACAAACGCTCTAGAAGTCATGTAACAACTTGGGTTGAGTTACTAGTCATGGAATCCTTGGTTGGACAAAATCTTTGGAAGTCCTTGGTGGGTTGAGTTACCAGTCCTAGAAACCTTGGTTGGAAAAATGCTCTAGAATCCTGATGACAACGGTGGCTTGATCTGCTAGCCCTAGAAGCCTTGGTTCGAACAAACACTCTGGAAGCCCTAGAAGGCTTGGATGGAGACCAATCCGATGATGGTTTTGGCGATGTCTGAATGTGAGGTGGAGTCATTATTTGATGGGATGAGGGGGATGGCCTATGGAATCCCTGGATGAGTTTTCATTGATGTCTTTTACGAGATCCCACATTCATGCTTGGAATATGGCACGGGGTTGAATGGTTGACAAGAAATTTGGCTAAGCTATTCTACGGTTGGGTGGAATGTGGTAGTCCCATCTCCAGTTGGTTCATTGCATTCATTAATGAGATATTCTTTCCTTGATTTCCATGTATAAAGGTATTGATGTATTTATGGATTTGATGGTTGTCATGTTTATTGTATTTTTTTTCCCATTACGTTGGTTCTATGTACATTTTATGACAATGGTTACATATGAATTTCAACATGTTGTTACTTGTATGTGAATGTATAATGTGTCTATGACCTAATAGATGATAATGCATCAAATTACATAAGGGAACAATGGTTCATAGTGATTCTCATATAAGTATGAGATCCCTAAACTTAACTCTATTATTTACACCTACAGATTACATGTCGATGATATGTTGATGAAATGTCTATCATGGCCACTAGGGATCTTATCAAGATCTCTAAGAAGTATTTTCCTCAGTAATTTCATTTCCTTGTTAATTTATTGAATTGAAGAGATGAATTAGTTTTGGGCAGTGACCTGGGATCTGGGCTTGAAAAAGTGGCTCAAATCCTGGAGTCATTCGAATAGCACTAACAATTTTGGTCCACAGTCATTAGAAGCTAGGCCTCTGAGAGCGAATTTAGGTTGTTGGTCACTCCTACTTTACTAACTTAAAGAGATGAATCAATTATGGGTAAGGAAATGGGCTTTGGGCCTAAAAAGTGGGTCAAATCCCAGAGTCACTTGTATAGCACTGACAGTTTTGGTCCACAGTCACTAGCAGGTAGGCCGATGAGATTGAATTTAGGTTGTTGGTCACTCTCTTGCCCATAGCATGATAGGGACTATGGCCCAAGAGACCTAAGAAAACAGTGGGACCCATCGACATGGCGTGTGAGTGGCTGAATTATCTTCTGAGGGTTATGTTGATGATTTTGGATGTCTGTATGGTGTGTTTCCATCGGTTCCACTTCCTTAATGTGACTTAGGAGGTTGAATAATATCATAGGGGCCACTCATTGCATGTTTACCCTGGCTGACTCGTTGCTTGGGTAGAAGTGGGCAAAGGGTGTTACATTAAACCAATGGTATCACGACCCCCACCCCATCAATGTTCAAAAGGGCCCTCAATGAATATAATTCATTGATCTATGATTAGTGAGAATCTAGACTTCCTCCCCCATCTCCCAACATAATTTCATAACCATGCAATTTATTGTTGTATCTATAATACATATTTTTTATTTGTGTGTGTGTGTGTGTGTGTGTGTGTGTGTGTATATATATATATATTTTCAAGGTAAAACTCAACAACTTAGTATTAATAAAAATAAAATTTTACATAGATCAGATGCACAAGTGCATTCAAATATTGGCTCAAGAATAAGTGTATGTGATTTAAGCACACATAGTAGCTAGAATAAAAAAAATACATTTGACAAGATAAACTGGTTTTTTTTTCTCCTTTTACTTTTGGACTTTTTTCCAAACCCCTATTGATGGATTAGATGAAACAATTGCTAGCTCATTATTTCCTGAAATCTTTTGGCCTTCTTTATTTGAATCTGACCTCTCAAACAGATGTGATCACTTTGTTCCACCTGGACCTTGATTGTTTCTCTTCTCATCGTGTTGGTTCTCATGGATCAAGACCACTACTGAGTTATTGGGAATCTATGCTTGTTTGTTCTAATCATTCTACTTCTCTTCTCCATCCTTTTGAGAACCTTGTTGATTTTATGTCTCTAGCTGTTGTTGGGTCTCATCCATTTCTTCATCCTCATCATCTGAAGAAGGAGGTTCGATGAATTTCCATCCTTTTTGCTTTTGTGGTCTTTTCTTTGTCTTTTTCTTTTCTTGTTTGCATGTGTTCTGCAGGTGCCCTGTTTGATGGAAAATGCGACATTTGAAGGTAGTATTTTCAAAATCTGACCATTGTGTCCATTTGAAGTCTTGATGTATCATGTGGATTCGATCAAGAAGTCCTTTGCTTAAATCCATCTCAACACATATGCGTGCATATGGGAAGATATCTTTGTCCATTCTTTCTTGATCCATCTTTAGGAACCTTCCTAAAGAGTTCCCAATGCCTTCTAGTACCTGGTGGTGCCAAAAGGGGAGTGAATCATAGATTTGTCTCTCTCTTTTGAAATATTTTTGTTGAATATTTTTGGCTAACTTTTACCAGCATTGGAGGTTGGGTACATTGAATGTTAACCAAGCTCTTAGAGGGAATATTGAAATTTGACTCATGGACTAGATAGGGCACATTTGACTATTGTTTACATTGATAGAATTACAAACTCTCACTTTGACCATATTTGACTATTGGTTAATCATTTGATATTGGTGGATTGATTTTATTGGATATTTGAAGATTGACTTTGATTCATTGATGAATTGAATTATTGTACTCTCTCCGTTGAACATTTTATGCCAATCTAATAAGAATAATAATTTGAAAGGGTTTTCAATGTTGTGGGGTTTTCCCTTGTCTTTGACCGAATTCTTGTGTCTCTTTTCATTGCTTCTCATTCTCTTTTATTGTACATTACATTTATAGTTTTATATAAAATTTCTATTTATTAATGTTTGAAGTTAAGAATTAGGCTAAAGTGATTGTAACAACATCAAATAGTGGAAAATTAATAGTTTACTTGACGTTCCTTTTGTGATTTGAGATAAATACAATTTTCAATGGGTATCACAGATATCTTCCTCACGGCCCGCTAATGGCATGTTTTCATAATTTACACATTCATGGAGTGTAAGGTTGTACCTCCTATACTTAATCATGGTTTTAAAAGGATAAATAATAGTAAAAGAGACTACATCGAATTTTTCTTTAAAATTTTGTTGACCTAAAGATCAATGTACAATGTTGGGAATGTGTTGGAAGAGTTGGCATTGTTGTTACGAAATCAATTGTGTTGTTTTTTCATGGTAAAATATTAATTTTTTCTCTCTTATTCACTTACTAAGGCCACATTCTTTTTGTTTGATATAAATTTTGAAAATTGAGTGATGTCACTAATGACATCATGCTGACATAAAGTGCCACATCATCCATACACCTTAAATGCATGTCAATATGTTACTTGTTTTGAGCAATATGTGTCCATACTTACCTATTTTCATAACCTTTGTTTCCTTATATGCTCACATAGTGGCAAGAAACCACTTTTATTAAACCAATGGTATCATAACCCCCACCCCTTTAGTGATCAAGAGGGACCTCAATGAATCTAATTCACTGATCTATGATTGGTGTGAATTTGGACTTTCTCCCCAATCTCCCAACCTCATTAAAGTGTCAATCCATGATAATATAATTGCGTAACCATGCACTTTATTGTTTTATCTATAATACATATTTTTTATTTGTGTTTGTATTTATATGTATATTTGTTCTTCTTTCTCTTCATAAAACTAAAAAAAATTCTCCTACAACAAGCCACATGAATATGAATCATTCCATTTTTCTTTTGGGGATAAGATGATCAAATTCTCCTTTATTTAGATATCCGAGGGATTAGCAATGAAATGGGTGAGGAACATTGAGGGGACTAGATATCACACTCTAGTATTTCCATGCAATTAATTTATCTCTACCAATTTTTTTCATTTCAACATGATGGGGAAAAATGTTTTTAGATCCATACTAAAGAATGAGAAAAAAAATGAATAATGATGATAGATAGAAATCAACCTAAATATGGGATGTGAATATAAGGGAGAGATGTGAAACCTTATGTATGGATTGCCACTCACATGTGATTTCAATTAAAAGCTCATATTTGTTGATAGATAGAAATCAACCTAAATATGGGATGTGAATATAGGGGAGAGATGGAAAACCCTAAGTATGGATTGCCGCATGCATGCAATGTCAATTAGAACCTACTAGTTTGTGCCCGAGGATGTAAAGTAGTGAGGCAGGGTCACATTAGAGTGAGGGAAAGTGGTAACAACCAAGGTGAAGCATGGGAACATGAATATATTGAAAATTGAGCATTCATCCCATTCAACTTATGATCCGTGAGACAATGACCTTAAACATTTAATGAAAACACTTTATTGAAAAAGGCTCATGTACCTCACACCTAATGAGCCATTTTCATATTATTAGTCTAGATGTAAAATAGCACTAAATTGAACATGGATAAGATTCATGTGAGGCTAGTTGTCCATAAATAATCATATGAGTGTTATCTGTGCTGAAAATAGCAACAAGAAATGTTAAAAAAACAACAAGAAAATCTTAATTTAATTTTTCATTGAATTAAATTAGGAATTAAATTGTAATTATATTCTCATAGAAACTTGTAACAATTAACTAAGTTAAGTTGACTTAGTTGGGTCAATAAATTCAATTTGGAAGTCTATCTAGAGTCATGTAGAGTGATCCCTAAATTTTAAGGGAGGAGGTTGAGTTTTTTGAGTTGTAATTAATTCAATTAGTTTAGCTGAGATAATGTCAAGGGCCAATGTTGAGTTATTTTGAGTTGTAATTAATTAACTTAGTTTAACTGAGCTAAAGTCAATTAAACTAGTTTTAACTATTGGAAGAACTAGTAGGAGGTCTAGTAATGGGGACATGCACCAATGCATCCTCGGTGCCACACTAGTTAACTGAAGATTCACTCATAAATAACTCATGCATGTCAATTCAGAGGAAGACCGAGTTGATATTAGAATTCAGGGACAATGTACTATGAGTTGTATAATTTTCCGAGTTGTACATATGGTGCATGCAATCAGTTGAGGGCCTATGTATGGATTGCACAGTTATGGAGAGAGAATTTCCCAATTGTGTCACACCAATTAACTCAAGATTCACTAATAAATAACTCATCCATGTCAGTTTAGAGGAAGACTCAGTTGATATGAGAGTTCAAGGATAGTGTACTATCCATTGTGTAATTTTCCTAGTTGTACAGATGGCGCATGCAATCAGTTGAGGGCATATGGTTGGATTGCAAAGTGATAAAAGGAGAATTTCTCAATTAAATATGGGCTAATTCTCTCAGGAATTTCAGAAGGATGTAGGGGCTTGGTAGACAGAAGAATTTGCTAAGTGTTCGCTTGAGCTCACTTGTGAAGGAGAGAGATAGATTGTGTTGCGGCAGTAATTGTTCAGGTTGAACAAGAATTGTATTTTCTTTTTAAATATTCTGGTTAATTCAATATAGATATTCAGGTTTTATAGTAGTTTCTTTACCAAGGAAAATATGTGTTATGTGCGATTGAACTTCTTCCTTTTCTTCTTATTGTTTTCATCGATCAATTTTGGTTTCCACAGAAGACTAGAGTAGATTCTTGTCTTTTTTTTTAGGACATCACATAAGTTATTGAATCTACAAGTAAAAATATAGATGGCATTAGAGCTATATTTGTAGAAACCTACAATTTCTCAAGCTAAAACAAGAGGAGAATATTTTTCTCCTAGTCATTGCCTACATGGGTGGATAGATGGAAACATACAACCAAAACAATAGGAGAAATTTGGTTCTCCTAGTGGTTACCTACATGTGTTGTGGCTAGATGAAAACATATCTATGTAAAATTTTAGTGTATTTATCATAAATTTTATATTTATAGGCTAGATATGGTTCAAGCTTTATGAATTTCATCTTGTTAGTGTTGAATAATTTAATATTTATACTATGTGTTATGGATTGATGACTACTATAGATTAACATGTATATATCTATCATAAATAAATCAACAATATTCATTTGGTTGATGTTGTTTAAGGTCCTCTTCAGAAATTTAATTAATAGGAAGATCAAGGCGTTGAAGACTAATAAAAATAGTGAGTTTTTGTTTTTGTAGATTCTGAAATGTTGTATAAGGAGAACTATGCATCAAATCATATGACAACTCTATATGCCGCTTACAACACATGAATAATACTTTGATGGGGAGTTTTAGAGTATGCTTAGAGGATCCAAGTTAGAGTAGAAATTCTAGATAAAAGCCAATTCTATTGTATGTTACCTAAGTAGTTTTTTTACACTAATTATTTAGAAAAGGACCCCTATCAGGGCCTTAACTAAAACAAAGTCATATTATTAATTAAGAAAAATCCATTGATTTAGCATATTCACATTTTAGTTGCAGGGTTTATGATCATGTGCCTAAGGATGAATTTTTGAAGTTGGATAATAAGGTAGTGAAATGTATCGTCATTAATTATGTTGTTGGTGTAAAAGCATACAAGCTTTATGATCATGTAGATGAGAATTTTAAGTATAAGAATATTGTTTTAAGAAAACTAAAGTCTTCAGTAGAAGAGGGTGAGAAGAAGCTAGTTGTTTATTTAGTTCTTTAGCAACCACACCAAAGATTAGAAAATTTTAAAGAGATAATGGACCAAAGTTTAATGATGATAGTGATGAGGAGGTATAAAGAATTTTAGAATAGGAAATTGGAACTCCACCTTAGCCTTGGAGAAGGTGAACTTAGTAAAAAAAGCCACTAGATATATGCAATTATAGTTTATCCAATTTCAATTGTATATTTCATTTGTTTACTTACATAAATGAGCCTATAGCTATAAGAGAATATAAAAATCGAAGGAGTGCTAGAATTGGGCTTGTATAAGAATATGGCTTCAATTTTTACTAAAAATGATATGATGAACACATGGATCCAAATGGAAATGGGTGTATAGGGTTATGGATTCATTTTTTACTAAAAATGATATCAAAGTATGGTTTCTTAATGGATGAACACATGGATCCAAATGGAAATGGGTGTATAAGGATATGACTTCATTTTTTACTAAAAGTGATATCAAAGTATGGTTTCTTAATGGATGAACACATGGATCCAAATGGAAATGTGTGTAAAACGAAAAGATAAATTCTATAGCATTTTTTTTTAAAGTACAAGGTGGTATTAGTTGTGAAAGAATATTTTGAAATTGTCAAAACGTATTCATATTTGAGTTGAATGCACATGGGTGTTAAGGAAAAGATAAATTCAATAGCATCTTTGAAAAGTAATATTGTTTTTGAAAGAATATTTTTAAGTTGTCAAAACACACTTGAGTGGTTACTAAAATAACATCTATCAAATTCTTAGATATCAAGTTCTTAGATATTATATGTATGAAAAACTTTTGATATTATATGTAGGAACAACTTTTGATTTAGAAATAAGATAGGGGAATGTGAAGACATGATTTCGTTTAAGTATGGTGACTTAGAGGAGGATATATATTTGACACAATTTTATATCTATGTCTAAAAAGATAAGTAATTCTTACAACTCTATATGGTCTCAAATAGTCACTCAAAACATGCTAGCATAAGCTAGATTATTTTGTCTAGAGTTTTAGGGTTTTAAGTGCATATTAGAGATAATATAATGGTCATTTTATTTTTGATAAGATAATGGTCATTTTCTTTTTATCATTTTTAGAAATGTGATAATGGTCATTTTATTTTAGCAATTTTTTTCCCAATTTTTTTTAATGTAGGGGACATTTTATGAGGACATTATATAGACTAAGATAGACTAACATAGACTAAGAATTGTTTCGCCAATATTACTCATTAAAAGTGGCCTCCTCAAGATGGCTTCTTCTTTTTATTAAGAATGGTACCAAAGTATGGTTGCCTAATGGATAATCACATGAATGAAAATGGGTTTTCAATGAAAAGATAATTTCAATAGCATTTTTGAAAAGTACAAGGTGACATCGGTTGTGAAAGAATATTTTGGAGTGGTCAAAACATAATTTGTTTTTTTGAAAATTACAAGGTGATATTAGTTGTAAGAGAATATTTCACAGTGAGTGATATATTTTGGTTATTTTAGTTGAGATATTTTCCCTAGCTACTAAAGATATGTAATTCTTGCAACTCTATATAGCCTCAAACATTCACCCAAAACATGCTATAAAAACTAGATTAGTTTGTCTCAAATTTAAGGGTTTTAAGTACATATTAGAGACAAGATAGTGGTCATATGCAACTCTATCTGGTCTCAAATAGTCACCCAAAACATGTTATCAAAACATTGATTAATTTTGTCTCAAGTTTAAGAGTTTTAAGTGCATATTAGAGACAAGGTAATGGTCATATGTAACTCTATATGGTCTCAAATAGTCACCCAAAACATGTTATCAAAATCTGGATTATTTTGTCTCAAATTTAAGGGTTTTAAGTGCATTAGAGACAAGATAGTGGTCATTTTCCTTTTAGAAATAAGATTGTGCTGTATTTTTTTTTCTCAAGTTTAAGGGTTTTAAGTGCATATTAGAGACAAGAAGGTGGTCATTTTCTTGTTATCAATTTTTTTATTTCTTAAATTTTATGTAGTGGACATTTTTCTAGGACATCCAATAGACTACAATGGCCTCCTAAAGATGGCTTGTATATCTATGGTAAGAAACATAAATAATTCTTGCAACATAACATTTATCAAGTTCTTATTATGTGTAGGAACAACTTTTGATTTAGAGATAGGATGGGGAAATTTGAGACATCATTGGAGTATGGTGACTTAAAGGAGGAGATATATTTGACACAATTGTATATCTATGTTGAAAAAGATAAGTAATTCCTGTAAATATATATGGTTTGAGATAGTCACCCAAAACATGTTATCAAGTTTAGGGGTTTTAAAATCTAAATTGGAACACTATGCATATTAGAGATAAGATAGTGATCATGTTTTTTTTATGTAGGCCGAATTTTGGGAGGAAATCACATAGATTAAGAATGCCCTCCCCAAAATTACAAAAAATGAACATGAAAATAAAAATATAAAAGTGGAGAACATCAGTTTGACGTATTTGACTCAAGTTGTCTCATGACTCAAACAAACACAGAGGAAATCACATAGATCAAGAATGGCCTCCCCAAAATTACTAAAAAAATGAAAATTAAAATAAAGAGATAAAATTGGGAGAACATCAAACATTTTGTTTGATGTATTTGACTCAAGATGTCTCATGAATCAAACAAACACAATATGGTCAACATAAACATATGCAAAATCTCGGTATAACAAGAGTCCTCCATTAAAAAATAATTAATTGCAGTAGCTTTCACCCTCCATGGCTACCTACCATGATATATATATATATATATATATAAAGTTATTATAATAGGAGGTTCTC
>APFE030293189.1:178718-199250 GCA_000404065.3 Pinus taeda | reverse complement strand
AGGCTCCACACCCAACAATCTCCCACTTGGAGACTGATTGTAGCAACTCCACCGCTGCTCCATTTGCTGGACAATCACTCCTCTTTGGACCTGGCTGTTTCTCATCTTCATCATCATCCTTGAAGACCAACTGAAACTGAGCATATTCTCAATTTCTCCCTGGTTACAACTTTTGTTAGCATATCTGCAAGGTTCTGGCTAGTGTGTATCTTTTCCAGCTTCAACTCTCCATCTTCCAACACTGATCGTATGAAATGGTACTTGAGCTGTATATGTTTCTTCCTACAATGAAATGCTGAGTTCTTTGCAAGATGAATGGCACTTTGACTATCACTACATAACATGCCCATATCATGCTCCTTACCCAATTCACCCATAAATCTTTGTAACCAAATCATTTCTTTACTAGCCTCTGTAGCAGCAACGTACTCTGCTTCTATTGTTGAAAGTGCAACAACACTTTGGATTTTTGAAACCCAACTGACAGCTGTTCCACCAACAGTGAATACATATCCTGTAGTGCTCCTCCTGTTGTCTCTGTCACCTGCCATATCTGCATCAACATATCCCTGTAGAGAAATGTTTGAACCACCAAAGCATAATGCTTGATCGGTCGTACCTTTCAAATATCTGAGAATCCATTTCACTGCCATCCAATGTTCCTTTCCTGGATTGTTCATGTACCTGCTTACAACTCCCACTGCATGTGCAATATCAGGCCTTGTGAAAACCATTGCATACATTAAGCTTCCAACTGCTGATGCATATGGAACTTTAGACATATAATCCATGTCTTCTTGGGTCTTTGGGCACATTTCCTTACTAAGTTTGAAATGGCTAGCAAAAGGTGTACTAACTGGTTTTGCATTGTGCATGTTAAATCTTTTCAACACCTTTTGTATGTACTCATTTTGAGACAATGTTAATTTACGATTTTTCTTGTCTCTAGTTATTGTCATACCAAGGATTTGTTTTGCAGCTCCCAAATCCTTCATTGCAAATGAATTTGCCAATTTTCTTTTGAGCACATTTATTTCCTGCATGTTAGACCCTGCAACAAGCATGTCATCTACATACAATAACAATATAATATATCTGCCATCATTTTTCCTTTTCAGATAAACACAATGATGAGAGTGACATCTAGTATAACCTTGTTTAGACATAAACTTGTCAAATTTTAGATACCACTGCCTTGGAGCCTATTTTAAGCCATACAATCTCTTCTTCAACCTGCATGCTAGTTTCTCCTTCCATTTCACTTCATATCCTTGTGGCTGCTGCATATATATCTCTTCCTCCAAATCCCCGTGGAGAAAGGTTGTCTTTACATCTAACTGCTCAAGATGCAAATCTTCAGCTACTACTAGACTTGAAATAGTTCTGATTGAAGTCATTTTAACAACAGGAGAAAATATTTCATCAAAATCAATACCTTTCTTCTGTGCAAACCCCTTTAGCACAAGTCTAGATTTGTACCTCTGTTTTCCTCCATCTTCTTGCTTCAGCCTGTAAACCCATTTATTCTTCAATGTAGTGTTTCCTGCAGGCAACCTGACTAAGTCCCAAGTCTGGTTATGCATTAAGGAGTCCATCTCTTCTTCCATGGCTACTCCCACTTCTTCCTGCTTTCAACCTGCATTGCTTCTTCATAACATTCGGGTTCACCAGAATCATTCAACAATAAATAATATAATAAAGGAGAGTATTGTTCAGGGGGTCTACTTATCTTGGTAGATCTTCTAACACCACTTTCAGGTGTTTGGGGTGCCTGTTGCTGTTGTGGTGGTTGTTTTGTTGTGGTTGTTTATTGTTATTATTTTCAAGCACCTTTACTTTTTCAGTGATTTCATCAAGAACTGCGTATTCCTTGTTTTCCTTTTCCTGTTTCTTTTCCTGCAACTGATTCTTATACAATACCTTTTCATTGAATATTACATCTCTGCTCCTAATGATTTTTTGATTTTCGTAATCATATAAGTGATAACCAAAATCATTAGCACCATATCCAATAAAGGTACATTCTTTGAATTTGCCTCAAGCTTTGTTCTATTTTCTTTATCAATATGGACGAAGGCCTCACAACCAAAAAGCTTTAAAAAATAGTAGTTTACCTTTTTACCTGTCCATGCTTCCTCTGGAACACCACCATCCAAGGAACTTGAAGGCCCTATGTTTATTAGATAAACAACAATATCTACAACATCTGCCCAAAACTGTAAAGGTAGTCCTGCATGTAATATTATGTACCTTGCACACTCCATGATTATTCCGTTCATCCTTTCTGACACACCATTTTCTTGTGGTGTTATTGGAACTGTCTTCTCTCTACGCATTCCATGCTCTGAATAGTACCTATCAGACTCTTTGCTGCAATATTCACCTCCATTGTCTGATCTAAGACACTTCAATTTCTTTCCTCTCTCAATATCAACCAAAGCTTTCCATTTCTTGAAAGTATCAAATACATGAGATTTATTCTTAATACAATAAATCCAAGTTTTCGTAGTTGCATCATCAATAAAAGTAACATAATAACGAGAGCCACTGAGAGATGATACCTGAGCAGGTCCTCATACATCTGTATGCACAAGCTCTAATTTTTCGCTCTTCTTTTCTTTCCCAACTCCGAGAAATCTGACTCTCTTCTGTTTTCCATAAATGCAATTCCCACAGAAGTCCAAATCAACATTCTTCAAACCCAGCAATAAATTCCCTAAGTGAAGAATCTTCATTCCCTTTTCACTCATGTGTCTGAGCCTATGATGCCATAAAGATGCATTTGCTCCTTTGGAAGTTAAAGCATTAACAAAGTTAGAAATACCATTGCATAAATACAATGTACCAACCTTTTCGCATTTTTCTATTACCAGGGCTCCTTTTGTGACCTTCCAAGCTTTATCTATGAAAGTTGTCACACAACCTTCACTACCTAACTGCCCTGTTGAAATCAGATTTTTCTTTAGATCTGGAACATGCCTTACCTTCTTTAGTAGCCATTGGTTTCCATTCTACTGTTTTACAAGAACCTTACCCATTCCAACAATTTTACAGGGTTTATCATCACCGAAACGAACTTGTCCAAAATCTCCTTGAACATAGTCATGAAAGTATTTCTTATCAGGTGTGGTATGGAATGAGGCCCCTGAATCTACCACCTAGGAACCAGTAATATTTTCGAAAGAAAGAATCAAAGAATCTTGTAACACCTCACCTATCACATTTGCTTCATGATTTTTTTCTTGCTGTGCATCTCCTTATTTTCCCTTCCGAGATCTACAGTCTTTATTTAGGTGTCCTTTCTTTCCACATTTCTAGCACACTATCCCCGATTTGGGCTTGGATCTTCCTTTCCTTGATTTGCTGCGATCCTGAGCTCTTTCCTCTTTCCATTTTTCTTTCCCTAGACTTTGCACTCAAAGCATTACCTGATGCCTCACTAGATCTTTTCCGTCGCATTTCCTCGCTAAGGATAACACTGACAACATCATCAAACTTTAAAGTACTAGATCAAGAAATAGAGTTACTAATGGCCATTACTAAACCATTCCAACTTTCTGGTTATGAGCACAAGAATAACATAGCTCTAACTTCATCATCAAAGTTTACCCCTATAGAACATAATTGACTTGTAATAGTATTAAAATCATTTAAATGGTCTGCAATAGGTCCACCTTCGGATATCTTCATATTAAATAACCGTTTCATAAGACATACCTTGTTTGAGGCTGAGGGTTTTTCATATAGTTTCTCCAACGCCTTAATCAAACCCTCTGTTGTTGTTTCCTTCGAAATGTTGAAGGAAAACGATGCTGCGAGGCACAACCATACCGTTCCGAGTGCCTTTCTATCGAGAAGGTTCCATTCTTCATCTGTCATACCCATCAACATCTTTGTTTTTCCACCCAATGGTAGGTACAGATCTTTCTGATACAGATAATCTTCCATCTGCATCTTCCACATCGAGAAGTTTTGGCCATTAAATTTCTCGACCCTCAACTTACCATCTTCCGCCATTGCTCCCACTCGAATGAGGAACCCTTCTTTCCTACGAGTTTATCAGCCAAATAGACCTTTGGATTTGATACCAGTTGTTCGAAAATTATATATTATGGAGCAATGGAACACATAAAATATTGCAGAAATATAAACACAAAAAAATGCATAAAACAAGAGAGACACAGATATACGTGATTAACCTAGTTTGGGCTACGTCCACCCCGAATAGCCAATCCTTCCTTTCTATTATCCAGCAAAATGAAGAGACACAACCTACAGTAGATCCACTGTAATATCCTCTTGTTTTCTCTCACAGTCTCACCTCTCTGTTTCTCGCATGGAGAATACACATATATTACGCAGACTCAATACAATGCCCTCATACAACCCTATACTAAACATAAGTTCTACCGTCAGGTCATCCGCCTAATGAACGACCATGGACCCCCCTGCAGCGAATATTTTTACAGGCGTCGTTCCCGCCCCCATTTCGAACTGGGGTCCAATGTGGAAATACCTTTGAATATAGAAGATAATCAGGCTCCACACCCAACAACAGTGGCATCGGAAATTCTATCCCAGGAAAATTACTTGGCAGATGTTTGTAAAATCAATTTGTGACTGCTTTGACCACGAATCTAATTTTTTGGGTCGTCTTACTAAGCTCTGACAGATGGGCACAGTAAAAGACTACACTGCATCCTTTGAGACATTGGCCATCCACATAGAAGGTCTAGGAGATGCATTCTGTTAGAGCCTAGATTTACCTCATGCTAAAAAGGTAAGGTTCTAGGTCCACATCAAACCACGCTCAACCTCCTAGCTAGCCCTACGAGGACAGGAGAGGGCTCTCTCCGGGTCAATCTTGGCAAAAGATAATCGATGGGGCTCATGATGACTGAAATAAAAACTTATTTTAGGCTAGGTATGAATTACAAAGGTTTGATTTGAGTTTTTGGGGGTTTTGTGTTGGAAAATGGAACAGAAAATTTGGGCTCGGGGATGAGGCACCGTTTTTTCCAGAGTTCTAATTGGGGCGAGGAAGGAAATTGTTTTAATGCTTTAGATTGAAATGAATGGATGGATCAGGCTGGTGATGAGCCAAGGAGGGAAAGAGGGTCTCAAGGGTCCTCCTCAAACAGATGAAAACATTGAAAATTAAACAAACTACAAAGCAGAGCACAACAGTCTAGTGAATTCTACTTCAATCACTCATTTGTTTAATTCCAGAAGCATAGAGAAGAGAAAATGATACACATAAACATCAATGAACTTACAAGTACATAGAAAAACACACCATCAAAACATAAAGCCACATGGATCCCAACAAGTGTTGCAAAACCCTGGTCTTTCCTTTTTCAAAAATGCAGAGATAGAATGTACAATAGAGTGCTAAGCAATCCCAAGTGTCCAACCCTGAAAATGACTAAGAAGATACATGATATAGACCATCCTAACCCACTCCCATGCCTCTAGGGGTCGAGCTCATTAGTCTAGGAGCTGTTTCAACCAATTCTAAGCAAAGCACTAAAATCTAGGCAATCAAACAACTTGCCTCTATAAGGTAGGAAAATGATTCATTCATTAAATTTTCACTTTTTAATGAATGAATCCTCTAGAAAAAGTAAAAGTATGGCAATATTACATCATGATCCTTCAATTACATCAAGACAGGTCAATAATTACATCACAAAGCAAAACTAGTCAAACTAGCTGAATTTCTGGGCTGGAAGGTGAAAAATTGGGCAAAACTCCTCTATGCGCCGCGCCAAATCCTCTATGCGTCGCGCCACTTTGAGGCTGAATTTGTGGCACTTCCTGAAGTCCAAATTGAGCCCAAGATAGTTTTTTGGAAAGCCCTGCCTTTCAACTTTCCAAACCAAGTTGAATTTGTCAATTTGGTGTCCATTTTCCCCTCCAAAACTTCAATCTCCCAAGATTGCTTCCTGTGTGCCAAAATAGGGGCAGTGAGGTCATTGTTTGAGTGTTTTTTGACCTCTTCGAGACTCAAAACTTGCCAAAACTTCTTGGCCATACACCAGTAGTCATGATTTTTCATGCCAAATCCAAAAATATAAAGGTTTTTCCATTTGGAGCTCCCTAGCAAAAGCGCGCACCACGTGGCGCGGCGCATAGGGAGAAAAACTATGTTTTTTAGTGCCAAAATTTGTCAAAATACCAAAAGTGCCCCAAATTTCTTGAAATTTGGGCTGGAGCATCTCCATCAAGTGTCATGTTGGGCTAAAGAGGCTTCGGCCATATCCGAAGGCGATCATGCTCCTTTTGCATCTTTTGTTTCTTTGTTGCCTTCCTCAATTTCGCCTTTAGACTCCTTATTCGTGCCTTGGAACTCATGTCGCACGCCCTATAATGGAAAGCCACATGTCTCAATAATGATTTGTCCCTATCGGTCTTTTTCAGCAGTCTCTCCAAGTGGATGTTGATTCTCTCGAGCCAAGACTCCCGATCATCATTAATCTCTTTTTCCAATGAAGTGAGCTCAATCCTTCTCCTTTGGGCAACTTGACGATTCTTGCGGATGTTTTTCAACTCCATGATTGCATGCTGATCTTAAAGCTATTTGTTCCTCTGCTCCAAGTATTTGATAATCCACTTAGCCCTCTCCAAATTGAGAGACAAGGCTTTGATCTCTGTCTGCTGCTCCTGGATGATCTCTCTAAGTTTGGCACTTTCCGGGCCCGTATCTGTATCATCATCATGAATGAGAATGAAGTCGTTCTCTTGTTCACCTGACGGCCCCTCATCCTAGATTGGCCTCTTGCCTCTGCCCTGTACCTGTGATGCTGGTGTTGCAAGCGAGGCCCCTTCCACCCTGGGTGGAGATAAAACTCGCTTTGCTGCTGCAAATAACTCTCTCGTGCCCTTCTGATATGTAATGAAAACCGGTATACCAACAGTGTGTAGATTATGGCCTTCTTGCTGATGAGAAGGTCAACCAGTCTCATGCCCAACCTCTGAAGGTCCCTGTGAAGCTCTAAAAAAGTCACGAGAGATGAAACCATCCCAAGTGATGCCCTGTAATCCAAGTTGATGAACCACCGAAATCTTGATGAGAGAAAAATGGCAAATACTGTTGAACTGTTGCTCAGGGGTGTTGTGCTACATAAGGGCGGTCATCCTCTCTATGTTTCGGCATATGAAATATGGAATGTTCATCATCCGTACCCGGGTGAAATGCATGAGCAACCTGATGTGATAAGCATATAGTCGGGAGAAGCGACCTTCACATCTGAACTACTTCATGATTAATTTCATTAATGGATCATATTCATCTTTGAGATATTAGAAAGGGAACACTCTCTTTAGCTGCCTCAAGAAACCGGGTTTAATATATGGCTCATAATGTTTCCAGTTAATCTTCTGCCTCTTGTTCCATGGTTCTCCAATGTTAGGTATGCTGGTGGCGAATGAGATAGAATCTGGTGTAAGTGTGAAAGTAACACCAACCAAAGTAACTCGATCACCATGTAAATGTAATACAAATAAGTGAGCCAACTCCTGATGGACTTGAACAGCGGCAACCTTTTCACAAAATTCATAACATGACTGAAACTGGAAACAAGAGACGACAAGAGGGCAGGCTTGCAATTCTGTAAGGGTGGTCGGTTCTTCTCTAACATGTCTGCCACTTTCATGAGGCCTCCGGGGTGCATGTTCCTCCGTGGGTGAGTCACTTTGGGTCTCCACCTCATAGTCGGATGAATGATCAGATGACATAATTGCTACTATGTAAACCGCCTTGGAGAAATGAATGCTGGTGATAAAACTGGTGTTGGACTGCGCTTTTGTGATGTGGTTGAAATCTACCACCAAGGGGAAAAATGCAACAAGGGACTGTTAGGACGGGGAAAACAGTAAAGGAGGATTAGGGAATATTAGGATTAATTTTATTAGGGAAAGGTAGGAGGGTTTGAGGAATTTTATGTATGGGGTTAGGAGATTTTTTGTAAGGGCTAGGGTTTTTGGGTTTGGGATTTGGAAATTGAATTTGGGAAAGAGAATGTAGGAGAGGGAATTGATGAGCTTGGGGGGGGGGGGTAGGAAATGATGAAACAAGGGAGAAATGGGGAGGAGGAGTGACTTTGGTAGCAAAACAGTGAATTGGGAACCCACAACAATTATTCTTTGAGGCACTTTAGAGGTAGGGTTTAAGATTGTGTTTCAATCATTAGCATCCATGAACCACCATCAATTATCACAAAATTGGATAAAGCATTATGATATCGACCCTACCTAGAAAATCCAAGCAAATAAATGGAAATTTGGAGAAATTTCAAAAGTTTTTAGGCCTTGGACTGTATGCGCCGTGCCGCATACCCAAAACGCCGCGCCCTCCCGGTGCACCGCGCCTGTGGAAATTTACACTGGGTTTATCTTCCTAGTGTGCCGCGCCCTTCCAGTGCGCTGCGCCACCTGTTTTATGCGCCACGCCGGCCTAGGTTCAATCAACTTCACCCAAGTTGCGCACTTGCTCACCCAATTTACTTTGAATGGTTTTTCTTTGGTCTTGGCTTGCAAATAACATCGATCCTCATGGAAAAATATTTATAACATCGATCCCATTTTTGTAATGTTTTGAAATTGGCACTTTTTCACAATTAATACAACTCTGTCTTTTTGTTTCCCCCTTGATTTTTGGTTTGAATGGTGAATTTCTTGGCAATTTTTTGCAGGGATAGCTATCATGGAATTTGGAAAAGGAGACCAGGGCTGCGCTTGAAGAATTCAAGAACTGGATTTTTTTTGAAAATTATTACAAAGGACAAAACGTTGACTTTTCTTCGAAACAGAGTTTTGAAAAACAGTCATAACCATCCATATGACGATGAAAATATTTGAAATGACAACTTATTAAGAACCTCCCTCTGGCCTACTGGCTTTATTGGACATCTTGAAGACACAACTTGTGAAACCCTAGACCTAGTGTCTGAAATGACTCTTGCTAATCAAAAGACTAAAACAGGGCTATAAGTGACTCAAAAAATTTGATTTTGACGAATAGACATGAGCCAGCAGTATAAGGCATGAGGGGTAATGAATAACAAGTCCCTTCTGTCGGATTATGGCATGCCCCTAGCGGAATGCAACTGAGTGAAGCGAGCAAGACACCTAAAACGAAATGCAATAAAGAGAAATGATCTCTAACAGAGGGATGTAAAGACCAACTCTAACATCGACTCCAAGGGGGATGGTAGCTCCTTGGAGGTGCCAAGAACGACATATCTCTGGGAGAGCTAGACAGTGCCTTCGTCCATTGGGCTATGGAGTCCATTATCTTGAGAAATCGACACAAGACTCTTGACTCATTATTGATTGAAACTTGACTCAAAACGACTCAACTATGAAACCAAAATGACTGAAAAATTGACTCGACAAACTGAACCAAAAACTATGAAATCTTTCGTCAGAATTATAGCCTTCACTTCGGGCCCCAGACTGAAGAAAAGATCCCAGCACACTCTTGCAATGAAACTGAAATTAAAATGGTATATACAGTGACAATGTAGGTAGCAGAAACAACTCAGAAATGATACCTCTTGAGTAGCCGACCATTGACCGGCCCTCCAGGACATTCTTCTCCGTTCATCTCCTTAAGAAGAAAAGCATTTTGACCACGATATGTAGTAATTTTGAAGGGACCTTTCCAGATATTTTCAAACTTACCGCACTTACCCTTTTCCTCATTCCTTGCATCCCATTTCAGCACCAGTTCCTCCAATTGGAATTTGTCAACCTTCGCTTTTCTGTTATAGATTTTCTTGATTTTCTCCTGCAACTTGGATGTGTTTTGAAAGACCTCTTCTCGTGTCTGCTGCAAATGAACCATTTGATTTAGTCTTCTCTGCATAGGATCTTCCTCACTGCCGGCCTCCTGAAGAATTTTGACTACCGGGGCTGCTAGAGAAGTAGGAAACACTGTATCAACTCCATAAACAAGCTCAAAGGGAGACATACCAATGGATTTCTTTTGGCTGACCCAATCTGCCCAAAGTGCAGTGACCAATTTCTTATGCCAACTCTTCTTGTTAATTTTGAGAAGCTTCTTAATGATGTTGACTAAATATTTATTGGAAGACTCCGCCAAACCATTGCCTTGCGGATGATAGGCAGTTGAGTGACCCAAAATGATTTTATACTTTTTACAAAACTCAATCATCCTCTTCGATTTGAAAGTTGTTGCGTTGTCAGTGATTAACTTATTCAGGAAACCAAAATGAGACAAGATGTTATTCTCAAGGAATGAGATAATTACCGCATCCGTAGCTTGTTTGGTGGGAATTGCTTTGATCCATTTCGTGAAATAATCTGTTGCCGTGAGAATCCATCGATGCTGACCGGAAGAAGTGAAATGAATTTCACCAATGAAATCCAACCCCCACTGCTGAAAAGGGGCACTCACCTCAATGGGCTTAAGCGACAAAGGCTGTAATTTCTGCCTTCCTTCAAAAATATGACATTTATGACAGCTCTTGACAACCTTATATACATCAGCAAACAATGTCGGTCAATAGTATCCCGCTCTAAAAATTTTATTTGTCGTTGTTTTCCAAAGAATGTGACCACCACAATCCCCTTTGTGGAAATCATCCATAACCTGCTTCGCTTCCTCTTCCATCAAACAATTCAACAGAACGCCATCAGGATCTTTCCAATAAAGTGCAGAATTTGGAATGCAAAACTTTGTAGCCTTCAATTTGAGATTTCTACTTTTGTTTCTAGTCATACCGGGTGGAGGTGACAAATTTTGTAGCACATATATGATATCTGAATACCATGGGGAAAGAACAAACATTTCGGATACCTGAATTGACGAACCTTCCTCATTTTCATCGGACATAGCAACGATCAGATTTATGTCTAACGCGTGCAAGTTTGATTCAGCCATTAACTTTGCCAATCCCTGTCCTTTAACAAGCTTGGTGGGATCTATCTCCACATCGTACTCCAACAAAGTTGCAATCCACTTGCCACGTCTTCCTTCCGGATTGGTCTGCACTAAAACATCCTTGACAGCAGTGTTAGGAGTGTAAGCCAAACTATGAGAATGCAAAATATATACCCAAAAATATTTCAATGCTTTGACAAGTGCAAGGGCATGCTTTTCAAAGATGTTATACTTTAAGGTTGCATCTCTTATAGTTCAGCTAAAAAAAGCAATTGGTCTTTCATACTCATATCTTTTCTGCATTAATACAGCTGCCATTGTATGCTCCGAAGCAAAAGGAAACAATATAAAATCCTGAGTGTAGTCTGGGATGATTAAAACCGGAGCTGAAGATAAAGTCAATTTGACTAAATTGAAAGATTTTACAGCCTCTTCCGTCCACTTTACTTGGCTATCCTTCTTAAGCATGTTTGTAATCTCCCTTAGATGTTCCGCAAGGTTAGGAACAAAGCGGCGTAAAAAATTCATCTTACCATTAAAAGATTGAATCTCCTTCTTGTTCCATGGAAGATCAATTTTCTGAATCGCTTCTACACGTGCTGGATCAATACGAATACCATATTTTGATATAATGTTCCCAAGTAGTTTGCCCTCATCCATGGCAAACAAGCTCTTCTTTGTATTTACCGACATGCCATATTTTCTGCACTTTTGAAAGACAATTTTCAAATGATACATGTGTTCTTCATCTGATTTAGAAAACACGGTTAGATCATCAAGGTACACAACCAAAAAAGACATCCTTCTCATTTGCGAAAGCCAAGTCCATTGCTCGCTAAAATGTGGTGCCCGCATTCTTCAAATCGAAAGGGATTTCAGCGTAATGAAAAGTTCCCCATGGAGTGGTGAACGCTGTTTTATCCCGGTCATCTTCATGGACCAAAATTTGGTTATATCCAGAATAACCATTGAGTAGTGACATCTGGGATGCTACAACTACTCGTTGATGTATATGATCCATTTTGGGCAATGGATAATTATCCTTGAATGAAACTTTATTGAGATTCCTAAAATCAATGCATAAGTGAATCTCACCTCTCTTCTTTCGTACGGGCACCAAATTAGAGATCCAGTCGGAAAATTTGATGGGAACAATGATTCCTGATTTGTACAACCTGTTTATCTCCTTCTCAATTGATGGCAGCAATTTTGGATTTAGCCTTCTCAACTTCTGTCTGAAAGGTTTTTTATTAGGCTTGATGGGAATGGTGTGCTGAATTATATTGATATCATATGTCTTCAAGTCAGAATAATCCCAAGCAAACACATCAGTAAAAGATGACAACAAACTGATATATTTGGCTTTTACCTTTGGTGGTAATGCTTTGGATAGTTTTACCATTTTGGGATTTGCAGCTGTTCCGATATTGACCTCTTCAACACCCTTCTTTGTTGGCTACAATGTTGGCTTGCGGGCAACATCATCTTGATCAAAGAGTTCTTCTAAAGGTATCAAACCTTTAGGAATTATATTATCCTTTAGCTGCAACACTTCCATTTGATTGATATGCACATCATCTTCACCATCATCATGTTCTACATTAATTGAGGTATCTTTAAACTTACCTTTGTTTTGCAGAAAATCATCAATTTCCTCATCATCTTGGAAAACTTGCCAATATCTCTGATTATCTGGGACAATCGGATGATGCTTGACATGGATTTCAAATTTATTGCTTGAGTTCATAGGAATCTTTAGACTACTTGCTGCCTTAGCAAGTGCATCAGCAATGCCATTTTGGATACGAGGCACACATGTCAAGGTATAATCTGAAAACAATTTCAGGATGTCTAGGACAACATTTTAGTAAGCTCACATCCGAGGATGTTTTGCTTGATACTCGCCTTTAACTTTCTTAATCACCAATTTGGAGTCGCCATATACTGCAGTCCTCTTAGCATTCAGCTTTCTAAGAATTTTTAGGCCAACAACCAAAGCTTCGTACTCAGCTTCGTTGTTCGAACAATCAAAAGCTAGCTTGTAAGAACATACCCGCACATTACTAGGCACTTTGTTTGGAGCGGAGAAAGGACTGCGTTGCGAAATACCAATTCCAGCACCATCATTTCCCACTGCACCATCGAAATCCAATGTCCACAGGCCCTCTTCATCTTCTTCTAAATGCCGAAATTCTGCTGGCTCTATTTTTGCTACTTGTTGTCCATTATCTTCAGCGAATTGCTCAACGGTGTCTTGCTGTTCTTGTCCTTCTTTCTTCAAAATTTATTTGAAATTCTTTGTAATTTTTGGAATACTTTCTTCTTCTACTACCTGACTATCTATATCATTGAAACTATCTGAATATAAAACAAAAGACTCAAGATCTATATATACATAGTTGATTGGATGATTGATCGGTTTCTCCTTGCTTGTAATCATGTATTTCATTTTTTGTTCCCGGTACAATTTTCTCATTTGGCCAAACATAGGAATCGTTGCATAGGAGAAATCGAGTTGTAGTGTCCCTTTCAATTTTTCTCCCCAAGACCTGGAAAGAAGCATACCAAACCCGGGAGGAATGTCCACCACAACAATATCCATCAAAACATTCTTCGTTGGGATTTGATCCAGACTTACAACCAAGTCTTTGATGAGCCCAATACATCTCACTCTACTGGAATCAAATGAAAAGAGATCATGGTATTTCCTAGTGATGTCCAAACCCAACTTCTCCATGATAGCTTTTGGCATAAGATTGTGGGAGGCTCCGAAAACGAACATAGCATTATGCAACAAAAAATCATGCACCATTAAACTGATATAAAAAGGTGGCACATCACTATCTGGAGACTCACCATTCAATGCTAGCCCAAAAATCAGTTCCGGTTGATCATCTTCGACATTCACCATATCAGACATTGGATCAAAGTTCAAAATTTTAGAAACTTGTCCTCTATAACTGCTGTTCCTCATTATTTCAGTTAAGGGAATGGATACCTTCAGTTTAGAAATTTCATTTTCCAAACTAAAAGCTGAAATATTTTCTACCTCTTTGATTGGGACCTCTTTCTTTTCCTTTTCCTTCGATGCAATTGGCTGATTTGATTTTTCTGCTGATGGAGATTTGCTGATATTCAGATCAACTGCCTCTTTCCCTTTCTTTTGTATGATAGGTGAATCATTCTTTGATGTTGAAGCTTCCTTCCTTTTCTGAATTGGGTTAACAGGCACATCTCTATTTCTAAGTGAATACTGACGCTGCTGGGCGGACAAAGCATTCATATAACCTCTTTGGTACTCATCTGATTCTTCTTCCAAAACCGTGTCATTTGCTAGAATGAAATCTGCATCTTTGCGTACAACTAAACTTTCCGCATACTCCTCCTCTTCAGTAATGTAAATTGGCATATCATCTGGAGTAAAGAAGTGATTCTCTTCTCCAATCACATTCTCCTCCTCCTCTGACTCCGGACCAAGTACAAAATTCTGCTGTAAAGGTGGTTGTACGGGCTGCTGTACTATATGATCTTGGGCTCGCTGCTCTCTTTGTTTGATTCTATATTGTGGTTGCTGCTGGCCACAAAAGTTAGGATTTCTAACCTGCGGTTCAGGTTTGTCAAGTTTCACCCTTTCAATCATCTGGTCCACCTTCCGAAGTAATTGATTTGTTGAAGAGGACTCTTCTTTTATTGTGACTTTCTTTTCTGCTCTTTCTCTCGCCCTCTTGGCCAGCATATTTGCCTCAACGCTGACCGCGATCTTCTACATATCTTCCATTGTGGCAGTCTCTCTCTCTCTTAGTTGATAAGCCATGTCAGCATCAAAACCATCTAGAAACTTCATCATGGCTAGCCCCACAGGTGGCCTTAGATGATCAGGAATTTCTTTGTAGAGTGAATTGAATCTAATGCAGTAATCTTGGACGGACTCACCGACATTCCGCTTGATATGTTCATATTCTTGAAGGATCTGAAGAGGATTTTTCTTGATTTCCCAATGATCTAAGAATTTTCTTTGTAGATCATCCAATGTAGAAATGCTAGCAGTGGGCAAGGCTCTGAACCACTTCCTAACTTCACCACTAAATGTCTGTGCAAACAATCTCATTGTTAGATTTTCTGCATCGATTTCATGAAGGTCACAAAAATTTGCCATTCGGTCCACATGTTGCTGAGCAGTAGCACTGTGAGGGGTGCCATCAAACAAAGGAATTTTGCTCTGATAATCTGTGGGCATATCATCTAAAACTTGAGGCAGCACAAGAGGTGCAAAACGGGCAGCCATCACTCTTGGCGGATTCGGTATGGGGGATGTTGGGGGAGTAGGTGCAGTTGATGTATGAGGTGTATGAGGAGGGGTGTGTGGAGGAGACGCAATTTTGGATATAGAAGAAGCACTTACTATATATCTTTGATATGAGACAATAGGCTGCAAGGGGATAGTGGGAATGAAGGGCGGTTCAGTGGGAATCCTTGAGCTAGATGCAATTGCAGAAGGTCCAAGAGTTGCAGATGCAGTTTCTAAGAAATCAATGAGGTTTGAAGCCATAATTGAAGTTTGAAGCTGTGTCAAAATATAATCATCAATTGATTGATTAACCCTTTCAGTTTCGAGATCTACAAGAAAATGAGGATTGGGGACAGTATACTCAACAACACTTTCGGATTTGGTTTCAAACAATGATATTTCAAACTGCTCATCAAAATCAAGCTCTTCAAGGTACTCAAAAAGTGTAGGACATGAATAATATTTAAACATGGGAATCACTGAGCTCTCTTGACGAAGAAGTCTTGGAATCAAATTGGGATTTTCGTAGACAGGAGGAGGATCTAGATCGGGATTAGATCTGGTATATCTCCTTGAAGCCAGTGTGGTATTTTCAAACAATCCAAAGGACATTAACAACTTTCTCAGCCTATCAAATCCTAAGCTTAGCATCCACATCTTAGGACCTTCACATGCACTGGGGCATTTGCAAGTTAGATTTCCCGTTAATGAGACTAGATCGGAGATTGACTGAAGTAGTGTTTATCTACTTGTGCTAATGCAAAGCAAAAGCATCTCGAAGGCTACTTGGCTAATCTTCAGACTCCGTCTGTAGTGTCAAAATGAAGAATACTAACAAACAATCAAATCACTTCCCCAGTATGGTTGCCACTATGTCAGAGCCTAGATTTAACTCATGCTGAAAAGGTAAGGTTCTAGGTCCACATCAAACCACGCTCAGCCTCGTAGCTAGCCCTATGAGGACATGAGAGGGCTCTCTCTGGGTCAATATCGACAAAAGATAATCGATGGGGCTCGAGATGACTGAAATAACAACTTATTTTAGGCTAGGTATGAAGTACAAAGGTTTGATTTGAGTTTTTGGGGGGTTTTGTGTTGGAAAATGGAACGACAAATTTGGGCTCGGGGATGAGGCACAGTTTTTTGCAGAGTTCTGATTGGGGCAAGGAAGGCAATTGTTTTAATGATTTAGATTGAAATGAATGGATGGATCAGACCAGTGAGGAGCCAAGGAGGGCAAGAGGGTCTCAAGAGTCCTCCTCAAACAGATGAAAACATTGAAAATTAAACAAACTATAAAGCAAAGCACAACAATCCAGTGAATTCTACTTCAATCACTCATTTGTTTAATTTCAGAAGCATAGAGAAAGGAAAATGATACACATAAACATCAATGAACTTAAAAGTACATATATAAACACAACATCAAAACATAAAGCCACATGGATCCCAACAAGTGCTGCAAAACCCTGGTCTTTCCTTTGCCAAAAATGCAGAGATAGAATGTACAATAGAGTGCTAAGAAATTCCAAGTGTCCAACCCTGAAAATGAATAAGAAGATACATGATATAGACCATCCTAACCCACTCCAATGCCTCTATGGGTCTAGCTCATCATTCTAGGAGTTGTTTCAACCAATTCTAAACAAAGCACTAAAATCTAGGCAATCAAACAACTTGCCTCTATAAGGTAGGAAACTGATTCATTCATTAAATTTTCACTTTTTTTAATGAATGAATCCTCTAGAACAAGTAAAAATATGCCAATATTACATCATGATCCTTCAATTACATAAATATAGGTCAATAATTACATCACAAAGCAAAACTCGTCAAACTAGCCGAATTTCTGGGTTGGAAGGTGAAAAATTGGGCAAAAATCCTCTATGCACCGTGCCAAATCCTCTATGCATCGTGCCACTTTGAGGCTGAATTTGAGGCACTTCCCGAAGTCAAAATTGCACCCAAGATAGCTTGTCGGAAAGCCCTTATTGTCTACTTTCTACCCCAAGTGGAAATTTTCAATTTGGTGTCCATTTTCCCCTCCAAAACTTTAATCTCCCAAGACTGCTTCCTGTGTGTCAAAATAGGGGCAGTGAGGTCATTTTTTGAGTGTTTTTTGACCTCTTGGGGACTGAAAACTTGCCCAAAATTCTTGTCCATACACTTGTAGTCATGATTATTCATGCCAAATCCAAAGATATAAAGTTTTTTCCATTTGGAGCTCCCTAGAAAAAGTGCGCGCCACGCGACGCGGCGCATAGGGAGAAAAACTCTGTTTTTTAGTGCCAAAATTTGTCAAAATACCAAAAATGCCCCAAATTTATTGAAATTTGGGCTGGAGCTTCTCCATCAAGTGTCATGGTGGGCTAAAGAGGCTTCGGCCATATCCGAAGGCGATCATGCTCCTTTTGCATCTTTTGTTTCTTTGTTGTCTTCCTCAATTTCGCCTTTAGACTACTTATTCGTGCCTTGGAACTCATGTTGCACGCCCTATAATGGAGAGCTATGTGTCTCAACAATGCTTTGTCCCTATCGACCTTCTACAGTAGTCTCCCTAAGTGGATGTTGATTTTCTCGAGCCAAGACTCCCGATCATCATTAATCTCTTGTTCCAATGAAGTGAGCTCAATCCTTCTCCTTTGGGCAGCTTGGCGATTCTCGCGGATGTTTTGCAACTCCATGATTGCATGCTGATCTTCAAGTTGTTTGTTCCTCTGCTGCAAGTATCTGATAATCCAATTAGACCTCTCCAAATTGAGAGACAAGGCTTTGATCTCTGCCTGCTGCTCCTGGATGATCTCTCTAAGTTGGCACTTTCTGGGCCCGTATCTGTATCATCATCATGAATGAGAATGAAGTCGGTCTCTTGTTCACCTAACAGCCCCTCATCCTGGATTGGCCTCTTGCCTCTGTCCTGTACCTGTGATGCTGGTGTCGGAAGTGAGGCCCCTTCCACCCTGGATGGAGATAACACTCGCTTTGCTGTTGCAAATAACTGTCTCGTGCCCTTCTGATATGTAATGAAAACCGGTATAGTAACAGTGTGTGGATCATGGCCTTCTTGCTGATGAGAAGGTCCAATAGTCTCATGCCCAACCTTTGAAGGTCCCTGTGAAGCTCTAAAAAATTCACGAGAGATGAAATCATCCCAAGTGATGCCCTGTAATCCAAATTGATGAACCACCAAAATCTTGATGAGAGCAAAATTGCAAATATTGTTGAACTGTTGCTCAGGGGTCTTGTGTTGCATAAGGGCGATCATCCTCTCTATGTTTTGGCATATGAAATATGGAATGTTCATCATCCATACCCGTGTGAAATGCATGTGCAACCTGATGTGATAAGCATATAGTTGGGAGAAGCGACCTTGAAAACTGAAATACTTCATGATTAATTTCATTAATGGAGCATATTTATCTTTGAGATATCAGAAAGGGAACACTCCCTTTAGCTGCCTCAAGAAACTGGGTTTAATATATGGCTCATAATGTTTCCAGTCAATCTTCTGCCTCTTGTTCCATGGTTCTCCAATGTTAGGTATGCCGGTGGCTAATGAGATAGAATTTGGTGTAAGTGTGAAAGTAACACCAGCCAAAGTAACTCGATCACCATGTAAATGTAATACAAATAAGCAAGCCAACTCCTGATGGACTTGAACAACAGAAACCTTTTCACAAAATTCATAACATGACTAAAGCTGAAAACAAGAGACGACAAGAGGGCAGGCCTGCAATTCTGTAAGGGTGGTCGGTTCTTCTCTAACATGTCTGCCACTTTTATGAGGCCTCCGGGGTGCATGTTCCTCCGCGGGTGAGTCACTTTGGGTCTCCACCTCATAGCCAAATGAATGATTAGATGACATAATTGTTTCTATGTAAATCGCCTTGGAGAAATGAATGCTGGTAATAAAACTGGTGTTGGAATGCTCTTTTGTGATGTGGTTGAAATCTACCACCAAGGGGAAAAATGCAACAAGGGACTATTAGGACGGGGAAAACAGTAAAGTAGGATTAGGGAATATTAGGATAAATTTTATTAGGGAAAGGTAGGAGGGTTTGAGGGATTTTATGTATGGGGTTAGGATATTTTTTGTAAGGGCTAGGGTTTTGGGGTTTGGGATTTGGAATTTGAATTTGGGAAAGAGAATGTAGGAGAGGGAATTGATGAGCTTGGGGGGGGGGGTAGGTGTGAGGCCAGGCAGTAACTCCACTAAACAAACAAATGATTTGTATCTTATTCCATAGGTGGGTCATTGTTATATACAATAGGAGTGGTTTTTCAGTTCATCTCCCGATGACTGATCACATTCCTAATTTATTTATTTACATAAAATTCCCCCAATCATGAAGATTAGGTGTCAACATTCCCCCTCTTAATCTGAAGGGATGTTGGTGAGTCCAAGCTTCATTCTGAATCGTTCAAGATTTTCCCTTCCAAGTGCTTTGGTGAAGATGTCTGAAATTTGCTCATTTCTGGAACAATGACGGAGATGGATTGTTTTGGCCTCAACATGATGTCGAATAAGATGATATTTAGTATTGATATGCTTCATTCGATCATGGAACTTTGGGTTCTTGGCCAACTTTATTGCAGAGGTGTTGTCAATCATTAGTGGAGTTGATTGTACTTGTTTTACCTGCAAATCTTCAAGAATTTTCCTGAGCCACACAATTTCTTTTGTTGCTTCAGCTGCTTCCACGTATTCTGCTTCTGTTGTGGAATCTGCTGGAACTGATTGTTTGTGTGATCTCCAGAGACAGCTCCTGATCCAAGACTCATAGCATATCCTGAAGTAGATACTCCAGTTTCTTTGTCTCCATCGAAGTCTGAATCAGAGTATCCAATCAAGCTGAAGTCGTCCACCTGTGTATACTTGATTCCAAGGTCTTGAGTTCCCTTCAAGTACCTTAGGACTCTTTTTGCAGCAGACCAATGTCCCTCACAAGGCTTTTGCATAAACCTAGAGAGGATTCCAACAACAAATGAAATGTCTGGTCTGTTAGTAGTGAGGTAGATGGGACTTCCTACAAGCTGTCTATACTTTGTTGCATCCTCAAATTCCTTTCCTTCAATAGATGTGAGCTTTAATTTTTGTTTCATTGGAGTAGAAAGAGGATTGCACTCTGTCATGCCAAATCTGTTTAGCAAATCTCCAATGTATTTCTTTTGAGAATGAAATATGGATTTTGGATGTTGGGTTACTTCAATGCCAAGATAGTAATGAACATAGCCCAAATCGGTCATTTCAAAACTTTTTCCTAATTCTTTCTTTATGGATGCAATATAGCTTTCATTGTTCCCTGTCATTAAAGGATCATCTACATATACCACAAGA